>RJWM01012818.1:0-55190 GCA_004363535.1 Dasyprocta punctata | reverse complement strand
AATAGCGGGGTGGGATGGAGGACAGTGAGTTCACACTTGGCATTCCCTCCATTGCATCCCCGATGGTGGACTGACTGGAGGACCGTGGGCTTGCGCTTTGCGCCCCTCCATTACATTCTGGAGGGTAGGCCAGCTGGAATACAGTGAGTTTGTGCTCTGTGCCCCTCCGTTGCAGGCCAGAGGGTGGGCTGGCTGGAGGCGGGTGGGTTCACATTCTGTGCTCCTGCATCCAGACAAGTGGGGGCAGCTGGAAGATAGTGAGTTCACTCTCCGGAACTCCTCCATTACGCCCACGGAAGGTGTGGGGCCAGCTGGAAAAGTGTAAGACCAACGGGAACCCCAAGACCCAGGACAACAGCCTGGCGTGCGCGCGTGCGCGCACACACACACACACACACACACACACCTTTGGAGGGCGAAGTAATCAGCCAGGCCAGTAACATGGAAGCTTCTGAAGCAGCAGCAAGGAGACAGCAGTTGGACTCTGGAGAACTCTACCTACAGAAGACAAGCCCCAGGCCCTACATCCAGAGGCAAAGGCCGGCTCCACACTGAGCACATCTCTGGGATGGAACATGGACATTAGCACAGAACTGTAAACACCAGAAGAAAGTAGGTTCTTGGGATAGCTATAAAGAACCAACTATACCTCTTTTCTTCCTTGAGAGGCCTCAGTGCTAATGGTAGAGCTATGTATCACGGGAGGCTGGCAGGCATCAACATAGAAGACAAAATAAAAGAAAAAAGAAGGTGGAGAATGGCAAGACACAGAGGCAGGTTGCAGCACCAGACTTCCAGCCCACCCAGGAAAGGCCTGGAACTCAGTAAGATGGACGAAGTTGGAAGTCAAACACTGGAACTTTTGTCCTGAATACTTTTTTTCCAGTACTGGGGATCGAACTCACGACCTTGAACTTGCCAGGCAGTCGTCTGTGCTGTTGAGCTAAACCCCCAACCCATAAACACTGGAACTTTCTGAAATGATAACAACAGAAATGAAAAAACAAGTAGAAAAGGCTACAGAGAAAATGACCTCTCAGATACAAAAAGAAGCAATGCTTAAAATCAAAGGTATTAGAGAAGACCCAAATAACAGAATAGATGAGCTAAGAAAAAGATGGAAACAAAAAATGCCCAACATAGGAGAGAAATGGAATCCATGAAACAGATCCAAACAGAGATCTAGGAGATTAAACCTCCATTGAAAGTATATGCAGCAGACTGAACAAAGGAAAATATAGAATTTCAGATCTTGAAAACAGAATTACAGCTAGTGATCATGAAAACAAAGATATCTCAACTATAGAAAGAGACCATGAGAAACCAATCCATCAGCTACAAGAAAAGTCAAGGAAGAATAACACAGGATTGATCAGTATCAATGAGAAAGCTAGAGACAGCACAAATGTCATAACAATCATAAATATATATGCGCCTAATATAGGAGCACCCAACCGTATCAGAGTGTTATCGGTAGATATGGAAAATCAAATAAGCAATAACACAATTTTAATGGGAGACCTCAATACCCCATTGTCACAGACAGACAGATCAACAAGAGAGAAAATCAGCAAAGAAATCAGAGCTGAACCAAACCTGTAAACAATGGAGTTAATAGGAAGAAGCCATCCCCCAAGACCCCACAAGAGGCCAGAATTACTCTGGTGAGCTCAGGGAGGGCCCACCACCATGGGGGAACGCTGGTGAACAACCGCCCTGTGCCTCTCCACCACACCAGGAACCTAGGTGCCTAGTCCAATCCACTACACCAAGGGACTAACAACCAATGCAGGAAACACCAGGGATGCAGCAATGGGCTGATTTTGAAGAACACAGGAAAATGTCAGGATGACAGAGCAGAGTACAATCTCAGACCTCTAGCCCACACTGAATAAGTTCAGGAGACACAGACATACTAGAAATTAGAGATCACACACCTGAAATTTCTGAAAAGATAACAACTGAAGAAGCAACTTAGTTCTTGCATTGTTTGGTTAATTTTACATGCCTTTGTCTCATAGTCTGGACAGCTAAACTGAAGATCACAAGAAGCATTATGGTAAACACTGTTGATCTCCCTTTATCTTGTTTTGAAGTCCTGTATCACTTTTATTGTTTTGTTTTGACTGGCTTTATTCTATTTTGTTCCATTTTATTTTCTTTACAATAAAATGTAAAAAAAATTTTTAAAAATTGAATGTTTTATTACATTGAATCTTGCTAAACTGTAGCATAAGTAACTTTTAAGTTATACTCAGTTTTAGTTAACATAGAAAACTAATTTAAAATTCCCCAAGCATTAACTTATAGACTTAGAAATTAATCTGAAATTCACTATAAATAATGCACTAAATGATTAATGTAGTTATGAATAATTTAGAAAATAACAGATTGGGAAGACGGATACCCCAAGATGAACAATGTTAATAAAAATTTCAGTAGTAGGAGTCATTTGCACTTCTCTAATTGTTTGACATGACAACGCCAGGAAAAGTAACCTAATGAAAACAGTATTATTCTAAAGGGTGACAAAAAATGCAAGCACTAAAGGCAAACTGGAACTTACACTTTAAACACATTAGTTTGTACAAAATAAACGTAATATTCAGCATGGTGTATTTGAGCACTTAAGTTTAAAAAGGGTAGACACATTAACATTCATAAATTAATTCCACAAGTAAAATTGTTGAAATTTCAAGGCTGCTTTTGACTCTTACTATTCTAAAAATACTGGCATATGGACTTAACTTATACTTTGCTTTTCCTGGTTCTTTGAGACAGGGTCTTCACAATGTAGTCCAGGCTGGTCTTGAATTCACAATGCAGCACAGACTGGCCTCAAACTCCCTGCGATCCTCCTGCCTCAGACTCCTGAGTGCTGGGATTACAGATGTACACCACTACACCTGCCTAACTTTCACTCTTTAACCTAAATCAGTATTTTTTTTTTTTTTTGGTGGTGAGGCTGGGACTCAAACCCAGGGCTTCTTGCATGCTACACAAGTGTTTCATCACTAAGACTCGACCTCAGCCCCAAAACTATAGTCTTAATTCAGTTTTATTCAATTAAAAAGAAAAGCCAGGCATAGTAGTTCGTTCATACTTGTAATCTCAGCCCTCAGGCGGCTGAGGCAGGAGGATCACAGTGAGTTTGAGGCCAGCCTGGGCTACACAGTGAGTTCAAGGCCAGTCTGAACTATACGGCAAGACCATGTCTCAAAACAAAAACAACCCCAAACCAACAAAAGATAAAAATATGAAAAAAAAAAAAACTTTCAAAAAAAAGAGACTATTTATGATGTCTCCACATCAAGTCTATGGATATAAAGAAATTATTTAATTTTTTTCCTCTCAAAGGTCACAATGTACTTGCAAGTCAAAATAGCTTGAAGAGACAATGCATCCTTCACTTGCCACTTCAGGAAAAGTCACATGCAGTAAGTGTGAAAGCAAGGTAGAGAACATGGACAGGTATGTATATTTTCTTGAGACATCTCATGACCTGGTGTCTCAACCTTAGTACTAAACACTTATCTGTTTTCTTTGTTGTGATGCTGCTAAATTTTTAAGCCATACATACAGCAGTACTAAAATAGCACAATTTTCTGCAAATCCATAATTATATTAGTGGCCATACACCTTAAGTAGCTTATATGGCTGCATTTTTACAAATTACATATAATTGTCAACACCTCTGCAAATTTTGCTGGTATAAGCCTGATTCTAAGAATTCTCCTTTCCAAAACATGTCTGGGACCAGGGATTTAGCTCAGTGGCATAACCGCCTGCCTGGCAAGCGTGAGATCATGAGTTTGATCCCCAGTACCAAAAAAAATAAAAAATAAAAAAATAAAAAAAAAAAAAGAAAAGAAAAAGGGAAAAAAATTATGAACAGAACAGTAATACTAACAATAACAGTAAGTGCCTAACATTTATCGACTGTTATGCCCCAGGAAAGGTGACAAAACATGATTTGATACACATTTATAATGTCCCTACTATGTTTTTTGACTTCTGATCTATCCCAAAGACTGGAATCTCTGAAAACAAATGCTAGTTTCATGATTTCCATATCCAGGCTCCATGAATCTGTTCTAAATGCTAGTCTCACTTAGCTTAACAACAAATAATCTGTCCAACCAAGTCATGGCAATTCAACCTTAGCTCAGGTTATAATGAGTGTTTTCTATGAATGGAGTTACTAACAATTTCTATTAGAAAAAGGAGGTATTTTCACCTCTGGTAGACAGCCAAAATACTTTAAGAATTTATGTAGCTAGTTTAGTAGTTTACAGGCTCTATTTCGAGGGATGGATATAGAAATTAAAATTAATACCAACTCTGTGTACCAAAACTTTCTAGATTTTTTAAGTGCAACAAATGTATTACTGAAGCACTGGAGAACTACCATGAAATCCCAACAAAAAAAGAAAAAGAAAAAGAAAAAAATATAAGTCAACTCAGATGTAGCAGTAAGAAAAACAACCAGAGATACACACAGATTTTTTTAAAGGATTTTTATACTATATTAAAAAATCATAAAATAAAAAAGGGATCAATCAACATATATATCAGAAGTCCCTCCAGCAGTCCCAGTATTCACCAGCTTTGCCCATCTCTGCTCAGAACACAGATCTTTTAAGGATCATTGTCTTTGCTCAGTCCGCAGCTCATTTAAGGATCTCGGAGATGACTCTAGTTCTTAAAATCAAACTTGTTCTGCCAAATCCAAGACCCTGAATTTATCCAAATTGTAGAAACATGCTTTTACCACCCGTCCACCAAAATACCTCCCATTCAGATCAACAACAGCTAAAAGGCAAAGAAAAAGACAGTTAGTTAATTCAAATATACTATAAGAGCACCAAAATAAAAACTTTAAATAATCTTACATATAAACAATAACAGCATAAACACTAAGGTCACAAATTCAACTTTTTAAATTCTTTAATATTTAGCTGTACAACTTACCTTTAATTGCTGATTCAACTCTCTCAAATTCTAAAAATATTCTTACTGCTTCATCATCAGGGGCACCAGGAATCTGGAAGGGGTGTAATGAGTTACCATTTAAAGTATCACTTGTGTTACAGTACATATTCTAATTATCACCATATAAGAACAAGTAGTAGTCAAATATCAAGGAAAGAATATCTGTTTTACAAGAGGTACCAGGTTAGGTGCTGCAAGCTACACAAACCAGCATTTGACACCACAGAGGCCCTATGCCAGCTGGCCTGCAAACAAATAATGATGTGGTCAAAAAACAGAAATATGGCCGGAGTGGTGGTGCACGCCTTTAATCCCAGCACTCGGGAAGCTGAGTTAGATGGAGCGTTGTGAGTTCAAGGCCAGCTTGGGCTACAACATGAACACAAGACAAGCCTGAACTACATCGTGCGACCCTGCCTCAAAAAACTAGGGCTGGGACTTTGGCTCAGTGGCTTAAGCGCCTGCCTGGCAGGCACGAGGTTTGAGTTCAATCCCCAGTGCCAAAAAAACAAAACAAAAACAGAAATATGATAAAGCAGAAATGCAAGTACAAATTTTAGATACAAGCGAGGTATGGTGGTGCATGCATATAATCTTAGTCTGGGCTACATAATGAGTTCAAGGCCAGACTAAACTACATAGCAAAACCTCATGTCAAGAAAACAAAACAAAACGAAAGAAATTTTAGATAAAAATTTCTTATGAGGTCTACAGTTTGGCTAGCTCTGTCCAACTTTCTACAACCTCCATAATATTCCACTTATACAAGCATGTCTCCCATGTCTCTATTCCACTTATATAAGCATGTCTCCCACTAATCTGCGTGCCCAAGCATTCCATCTTTGTCTTCTTCAAGTCTCCTGTTACTCAAATCTAAATACCATTCCTTCTTTCTTCCCAACAAATCCTACCTATTCACTTCAAAGCTCGTATCTGATACTGTTCACAAAGCCTTCTCTATTTTTGCTGATGTAATCTCTTTCTTGACTCCTCCACTGACAGCTGATATATACTAGCAAATACAGCAACTGAACATTCTCTTGCTATTTTACATGCATTTGTGTTTCTTCAAATAAATATCCCTGAGAACACAAAAACAACTGAGCATGAGTTTGTCAATCAAGGTCTTTAATCACTATTTTGATCCTCAATCAAAAAATGTAACACTTCTGTTTCTTTACCAAATAAAATCTGAAGTCATTCTTATTTTTATGAGAAATATAACAAATATTTGTCACTGTCTACAGCATGACGGTTCTAATTATAGCAATATCTTGCCAATTTGTAGAAAACATTTTGTAAAATGCCAATTACAACTTATAAACATCAAATAAAAACTCTCTTACTTCAAATATCACACATTTGCCAACTTTCCCATATTTTTCACATTCCTCCTTGGTTTCAATTTCCAAGTCTTCATCGACTTCTCCTGCACCAACCATGTTCTGAAAACAAAAAAAGTAAGTACCACATATAATTTACAAATATCTAACAAATTTTATACGATAGTCTCCCATAATTGCAAATGTTTTTAGTCCCAAATAACACAACAAAAAATTCTGTTCCTGAATTACCAAAGCTACGTCTTTAAACATACACTAAGCTTTGAAAAGAGTTATAACATATATGTAAGCACCAAAATGTAAAAACTAAGTGAAAGTTTAGTAATTTTAAACATTTTAATAACTACAATCTCAAATGCTGTATTTAACAAAGAAACATACAATGAAAACATCCACTTTTATGCAACCTATACAAAGGCATTATTTGCAAAAAGTATCTTTTAGTTTTCTTTCACTTTTATGACATTAGTAGTGTTTTGTTTTGTGAAAGCATGCGGAGGTAGGGTAGAATGGGGTGATAGACAAAAATCAAGGTAGGCAGATGGTTTTCTTTTGCTTCTTACCCTCAGTAGGACCACTTTAGTAGGACATTTAAGTATTTCAGTTAATGGATTTGAGTCCGACTTCTTTGATGCATCTATATCAAAACATATCAGACATGTTAACAGAGTTGAGTTCCATTACAATGATGAATTTAATTGCAATAGCAATCTATACCATCTAAATCCTAGAGTCATCTAAAAGCATCTATACAAGCAGTCTCTGAGTAAGAATGTTGCATTATCTGCAATAAAAGCTCTACTTTACATTGGTATTTTCAAAATATTGTCTCAGTTTCCAGCCTCTACCATTACCTGCAGTTTTTGGTTCATTTCATTTCCTAAAAGGCTGGTAAGAATACAAGGATCACAACCCTGATGAGTTAGTCCTAACTTGAAATAGTAGCCCAAGATCACCACTAGTCCAGAGTATCAAGTAGTTAATTATCTAGTCACTAGTTGGTCGACTTTAGATTGTTATCACAAAATTTGGATAACTGATGGTTTTTGGTACTAACATTCAGGCTGAGTGCTGCTTGCTAAGCTGTACATTAATATGGCTGCCCACAGAAGCTTTTTCTTATTTTAGAAAAAGGAATTAAGCTGACTCAAAATTAACACAATTTCTCTGCTTAAAACTCAAATGAAAACAAAACATCAATTACGTACCATCTACCAAAAACTACAAAGCAACATGAGATTTCAAAGAACAAGCTGTATTAGAAAACACTATGTTAAAAAAAAAAAAATTAAAACACTATGTATGTTAAAAAAGCAGAACAAACAATACAGAAAACCTATTGGAGATGACACAGATATAGCAGATATAATCATTGATACAATGTATTTGGCTACCTCCTGTATGCTACAAAAGCAAATATTCTTTCATCATGTTAACCAGATTCTTTGCTTAATCCAAGTAGGTATGCAATTATTTTGCTGAGGACTGTTCATTTTCTGGCAAAGTCTCACAGTTTTTTTGTTTTGTTTTGTTTTGTTTTTCCCCTCCCACAGGCCCTCATCTCTCTATCTTTGTTCTAAAAAAATAAAGACAACCCTCAGGATTCTTGGCCCTGCGAAACAGAAGCAGAAGTGCCCCACAATGGGAAATTACCGTATGCTGCCTCCCCGGGGTGAAAGAGCGCTGCTTCCCTGTGAACTCACCTTGAGACTCACCCTTCTCGGTGGCATCACCCACAATGATCTTGCCGCCCCGCTTGCTGGTCTTCTCCACCGACAACGCGGTGCTTAGCCCCTGCTCGTGCTTCCCCAGACCCTGGCCTTCCCGGAAGCCATACTTCTGCATGATTTTATGTGCTACTGTGCCACTAGGAGGAGGAGAATGGAAAAGGATCCTTACAGTTGATATCATCAACTATAACATAAGTTGGATTTTATATCACAGCAATCTCCTTCTGGAGAAAGAAAGTGTAGTGAGCTCACAGACAATAAACAGTGGGCCTTTAGATAGAAGCTATGGTGATGTTTAGGATGAAAGAAATACAAACAGTCAATGACCACAACCCAGGATACCCTGAGATTGCCTCTGAGGGGATTGTTAATTTCTTTGATAATATCTCCCCAGTATTCCTGACAAGAAAAATTAGGACTTCTTTTGTGCTCTTGGATCTGGACTGCAACATGGTTTATGACCACAGTTATTAAAACAGTGGCCTGTCAAAAAATATGCATGAAAGTTAGATAATAAAATGATTGTTTCTATTTTTTTTTGGAGGTAACAGTCTCGCTGTTGTAGTTCAGCCTGGCCTCAAACTTATGACAATCCTCCTGCCTCAGTCTCCTGAGTGTTGGGATTGCTGGCTTGCACCCAGCTGAACTTATAGTAGTAATGGAAATTCACTATGTCTGCACTGTCAAATACAGCCACCACAGGTTACATGTGGTTACTGAGCACTTGAAATAAGGCTGGTGTGACTCAGGAACTAAAATTTAAACTTCAAACTAATTTGATAGCTTCCTATGGCTAGTAGGTAGCATAAAAAACTAACTAGGTTTAGGAGATGGACAAGACAATCAGAAACTCAAAATGTTTCTCATGTGCTTGATCCCTAGCCATCTACTCCAAATTTGACTAGTCATCTCCCAGAGAGCTCTGAGAACCAAAGCAGATATAAAAAGGTGAAGCAGTGTCATTACCACGCTGGACTATCTCACTAGCAGCATTTATACTACGGCAGCATCCTGTTAACACATAATGAACATATTAGTGTGACACCCCTTCATTTGATAGCCTCTTCACAACATCTAAGTGAACAAAAAATATTTTTTTAAACCAAACAGTATGCCAACTCCAGCAAGGTTTAAAACAAAATAGTAGCATTCCACCTGTATGGGAACCTTAAAAATGACTTTAATGCACTAGCAAACAAATATCTACTTATAATTACAATGACCAGGGGGTTTTGTTTTGTTTTGCAGTCCTGGGGCTTGAACCCAGGGCCTCAGTGCTCTCTGAGCTGTATCTCTTGCTCAGATCAACTTTTTAAATCGAAAGTATAGAACTAAGAGCCGGGCGTGGTGGCACAGGTCTTTAATCCCAGCGCTCGGGAGGCTGAGGTAGGAGGAGCGTTGTGAGTTCCAGGCCAGCCTGGGCTACAATACGAGCACAAGGCTGGCCTGAGCTACATAGTGCAACCCTGCCTCAAAAAAACTAGGGCCAGGAGTGTGGCTCAGTGGCTTAAGCGCCTGTCTGGCAGGTGCGAGGTTGTGAGTTCAATCCCCAGTGCTAGGAAAAAAAAAAAAAAAGAAAGAAAGTATAGAACTATGACCCTAAGATAAATGACCCAGATTACTGATCCTTTCTAGGTAACCTCAACCAGCTCTTAAGTTCACATGAGCTACTTTAATTGCAAATGCTAAGTGTAAATAATGATCAGAAACTGTTTCTATCTACAGAAATAATGTTTAACATCTACATCAGTCAAAACTTGTAATAATAAGTTGTTTTGCGCAAAATCATACTATACTGGAACACATTCCACATGAATCCAACACTAACCCTTGAGCAGGACACTATATGATTGAACACATGAGGTCCCTCCTTAGGAAGCCCAGTAAGCATCTACTGAAAGAGCTATAATACTTTGCACTGTTTCCTAAATCATTTTTTATATTTTCTAAAACAAGAACATTTAAATTATTACCCCATGTTAGCAAGGAAGGAGTTACTAGGCCCAGTTGGAGATCTTGGCCTATCTTGTTCCTCATATACTGGGGGAGGAATAGCAGCTTTGGAAGACTGTGATCGAGGTCTTGAGTCCTCTTCATAAGGAAAATCTCGGGGTACTGTTGGGGAAAAATAAAGTAGGTCCATGAATAATATTCAAAATTGCATTTTGTATGAATTACATATCTTGAATGCATTTAATCTACATTTTTAGTTCATCATAAGAAAAATCAAATCAATTTGACAGCCTCTACATGACTTTAAACCAAAAACAGAACACTACTTTCTAACTTTGCTCCTTCTGCTCGTATCCCCACAAATGTCTTTTTGACATCTTACTGATGCTATGCTATCCTTTAAAGTTCTTAAATGACAATTCTTGCCAGAATCATTAAAATTTTCTGTATGTCCCAAGATTTCCTGTGTATCTCATTTGATTCCCATGGCAACTGTGCACCTGTTTTAAGACTTCAACTTACTATTCCACTATACTTAGAGACCATAAAGATCTATGAGGTCAGGGGCCATATACTGGGATCACAAGCTTAAATACCACATGGTTTCTCTTGCATGAGAAACCCAATATAAATTAAGAGCAAAATAAAACATAGATAATAGAAAAAAAAATACAGGGAGTGGGGAGGGTAGGAGGAAAATGCAGCTGGGAAAGGGAGTGGAAAGGGATACAAAAAGAATTAAGATGTGCAATATACATGTGCCAACTCCTCACAATGAATGTAACCATTATACACTGTAAACATGTACTAACACAGCTTTTAAAATTAAAAGATTAAGATGGGAAAAAAAAACCACAAACAGTGAACAAGTATTAATGAATACTATGGATGATATTTTAGGACAGCATAGATATTGCCCAGTCCAGAGAATGGGAAAATCACACAGACAATGATATATGTCAAACCCCACTCCCAACCTAGGACAACTCAGTAGGAAAAGCAGCAGTAGATGGGCATAGTTTGGCAAGGTACTTAAATGGATACACACCTGTTCTGAAACAAAAATTAATGGGAGATTGCCAAGGAGGAGGGAACACCTAAGGCTCAGGGTGGGGGCACCTGGGAACAAAGGAAAGCAATAGAAGAACTGCTAAGGGAGGCAAAATGTGGAAAAAACAGCGCCAAAACAATGGGGCCTATGGGCTGGATGAAGTGTCCTCTCATTGGTACAGATAAAAGATTCCTAATTAACACAATTAAGAACACACTGCCCTCCCATAAAGGCCAAGACCACAAACAAAAAGAGGGTACTAAGGAAGCTGCAAAAAGCCAGGACCAGAAAGACATGAACCCCAAGAAGCAGAGAAACTATCCCTGCAAGCACAGCCTGTGTGCTTGAGGCTTGGTGGGCTACTCTCTGCCAGGAAAGCGCAACACCCAGGACAAGTGCGCCCACAACCCAGCAGGCACTGAGGCCACCGCACTGGGACTGGGGTGCCATCAGCACAGAGGCGAGCAAGCAGGGAAGACACCTGAGAGCGGCTTTCCCTCTAGGTCCTTGTTTGTAAGGTGGTTGATGGTGACCAGCAGACAATGACCTCTCAACTCTTCGCAGAAGCAAGCACAAAGAAACTTGCTCTGAAACAAGTCTTGGCAAGTGTGTGCTCCTTCACCAGTGTAGTATACACCCGTGTTGTTTGTATCCTGTTTTGTGTGGAAGTTTCAAAATAAATCTGCAATTAAGACTTTCAAATTGTTAAAACTGGTCCCAGTTTTTTGATGTGCTACAATGTGATCATTTCTCGAATAATACTCATTAATAAAAAAAGAAAATAATTAATCAAGGAAGATACTGCCCCCTTGTGGAAACTCATGAATACAACAGGCTCTAAGCCACCTAGTAAAAAGCTGCAAAAATGGATATTTGTTTTAATTTCAAATGAAACTTGTAAGAAACACAGACTTTTGCAGGGGAAAAAACATGGTTTAAAAAAACCACTATAGCTTTAGAGTACAAAGCCCAAAGGCAATTTTATAGGCTTTTCACTCTAAACTCAAAAAGTCCAAAAATCCAAACTTAGATCCCCCACAATTAGCTTAGAACTTTGTATCACAGCTGAGTGTGATGGCACACACCTGTAATCCCAGATACTTAGGCTAAAGCAGGAGGATCACAAAATCAAGGTCAGCTTGGTCAACTTGGCAAGAAATGTCTTAAAATATAAACTAGGGATGTAGCTCAGTGTGGTTCAATTCCGAAGTACTCCGAAGTACCAGAACAAAAGGGGAAATAAAAGATTTACGTACATTCTTTGTCTTTCTCTACAAGAGAAGTAGGTGGTGCGATAGCAGCTCCTCCCATACCTGCAAAAACCATAAACACAGTGATCAAAGGAGGGAAAACATTTTTAGAAGCCAGAGTTTATGGCACATACCATGTGCTGTATCATCACCCACTACACACACCCAGAAAAAAAGAGAAATGGTAAAAGTTCTATTAACAAATGAGCAATTAAATGTCTATAATTAGGATTAAACATGTAGAAAACTGGCATCACCCAGTGTTATGGGTGATACATTGCATCAACTTGAGAAATTGAAAAGTTAAACTCAGAGACTCAGCAGGGAGCCAGTGTCTTACTTTGTAAATTCACTCATCCTGTCCAAGAGGAGGGCACAAGAGATTCTCGGAGTGCTATATCCACCCTGGAGGGGAGGGGTGGCCTATGTATAATGTAAGGGAAGGGAAGAGGCTTGTTCCCCCATCCCCCAACTTTTGCTCTGGCTGCTGCCTGGAAGTGTTGCCCCAGTGTTATGCCACCCTGCCTTGGAACCAGCTAATTATGAACTGAAACCTCCAAAAACTAAGAAATGAATCTTTCCTTCCTTCATTTTAGGCATCAGGTATTTTGTCTCAACAAAGAGAGGAAAGTAACCAAGACAGAATTTGGTACCAGAGGAGTGGGTTGTTGCTGTGATTATTCCTGACCATGTGGTTCAAGAGCTTTTGGCTTGTGGGAAGAGTCTGGAAAGGTTTGGAGATGTTGCCTGAATATAGAGTTGGAATGCCTTAGGCTGTTGTGCATGGTAGATTCTGATCAGAGGTCAGGAGACCAGAAGGTTGATAGAAAGCCTGCTGGTAAAGTCCAGGCTCAGAAGGTTTCTGCTGGGAAGAAGGACTGCACTGGTTGTTGGACTCCAGATGATGTGTGTTATGGCTTGGCAGAAAGTCTGTCTGCACTTTGCTCATGTCCAGAGACTTTGCCTAAGATTAAGGACAGTGGACTAATTAATCTAGCAGAAGAGAAATTTCAAGGCAGTTGATGTTGAGGCAGTAGCCTGGTTATTGTTGGGGTCTTTTAGCCAGATTTATGTTGAAGATCAACAGCAAAGAGCCCAGCAGGGTGATTTAAAATGTGAGTTTGTCAGAAAGTTGTGAACTACAAAGACAGAGCTGCAATCTTGATTGCTGAGAAGCAAAAAAAAATAAAAAAGATGGCCTGCAGGCATCACAGGAAGCAGCACGTCCCCATGCTCTGCAATCCCAAAATTGCAAAAGTGAAAGACTTTGCTTGGAGGAGAAAGTCACAGAGCACCATGTTCCAGAAATGGCAGCAGAGGCCCCATGAGGTTCCAGAATGGCAGCAGCATAGAGAATGTGTTCCTTACAATCAGGTTCAGAGTGCTTAGTGATCCAGGCACTCAACCCCTACAGCCAAGACAGAAAAACCTGGCTACTGCGCCAGCTGGCAGCAGACCTTGACATCATCTACACACGGTGCTGGTTTTAGGTGCATACAGAATGTGAGAGTTCTTAAACGCTAGCGTAAGGCCGACCTGAGCTACATAGTACGACCCTGCCTCAAAAAACTAGGGCTGGGAGTTTGGTTCAGTGGCTTAAGTGCCTGTCTGGCAGGTGTGAGGCTGTGAGTTCAATCTCTGGTGCCGCAAAAAAAAAAAAAAAAAAAAAAAGGCTTCCACTCCAATTTCAGAAGGCCTGGGAGGTCAAGCAGTGTGACCCTGAGAGGGCAGTGTATGAAGCTGCAAGTGTGAAGTCAAAGGTGCAATGGAGAACCCAGAAGTTTGGAAAAAGCCAGGAGCACTGGATTGTCTAAGGAAACCTACAAGGAGAGAGCAAAGCCAGACCAAGACAGAAGCCTTGGGAGCTAAACACCAGAAGTGCCAGAGGGGCGGAGCCACACAAGCCTTTGGGAGCTCACAGCTTGCCACATACTGCCTCAAATGCTGCACGTGGAACTACAGGACTTAATGTTTGCCCTGCTGGATTTTGGACTTGCTTTTGTCCCAATCCTTTGTACCCTATTTGTAACTTTCAGAATGAAAATGTTTATCTTGTGCCATTGCATGTTGGAAGTGTTTAACTTTGTTTTTATTTGTACAGAGTCTTGCAGCTAAGGTTTGCCTTACATCTCAGAGGAGACTTGGGACTTAAACTTTGCTGAAACTGTTAGGACTTTGGCAACTCTTACAGATGGACTAAATGTCTTTTGCATAAAGGGATGTGCATGAGTCTTTGGGGGTCCAAGGACAAAATATTACATTTCTAATGTAATATAATGTTGATAGACAATGCTGGTTCTTAAGGATTGTTAAGCTGTGTTATAAATGTTCAAGTGGCAAAATGTTAAGAATAAGCATGTCTTTGTATCCAGAGGCTGATTTATCCAGCTCTGGCTGCTGCCTTGAAGTGTATGCCACCCTGCCTTAGAACCAGTTGATTATGGACTGAAACCTCCAAAAACTGTAAGAAATAAACCTTTCCTTCCTTCATTTTGGCTATCAGGTATTTTGTCTCAACAACAAGAGAAAAGTAACCAAGACACCCAGATAGCAAAAATGAGTTTTTTCATAGAGTGCATTTAAGTGCCCAGAATGCAGTTACCAAATGAATTTTAAAGCAACAGTACACAACATGGAAAACTATTAGCTACTTAAAAGAGAATGACTATTCACTCACAGTACGTTACCTATCAGGCACCTGTACATTACTGACCTCACTATAACCTGTGGAGTATGTTATTACTCTTCTCACTTTACATACAAGAAAATGATAGGAGTAAACTGGTAGAAGTGCAGTAAGCCCAGTTCCCTGTGACGTCAAAGCTATTTCTCACCATGCAGCACACTCCTTTGCCAAAGTGCAAACCAATGAACTAAACATTTATTTGAAAGTATGAGTCCAGGTTCCTGAAGAACATATCAGGTGTTGTCACTATTCCTGCTCATGTTTTCTGGGTGGAAAATGTAAACAAAAACCAAAAGGTAAGAGCGACCTTTTCTATTTGTTACCTGGCAACTGGAAGAACAACATGAGTGGAGATTATAAATTTTGCATTAGGTATAAGCCCTAAGATACATATTATGGTTCAATCACCAATGAAATAAAAAAAAAAACATGTAAATTAAAGCCAACATAGATGAATGATGACAGGAGGAACATAAACCTGAATAAAACCTTCTTACATTTCTTTAGAAATATTTCCTACAATCATTTTTAAAAATCTTGTCACTAAGACCTAGAGGGCTTACAGACTCTTGAAGAGTAAATCAAGTCCAGTAAGTTCAATATAAAAAATTCAGAATGATTACTGGAAATATGCTATTCACCAGCTTAAAATATGAACATCAATCTGTTGGCAATAGTACTGTAGTCTCCCTTACTCACAAGGCATATGTTCCAAGACATACACAACCCCTGCAACACATTCTGGGAAAGGCTGAGCAGAAATGCAGCTGGACTTACAAGCAGGAGGCAAGTGTGACTACACTGCAGGTAAGGAAACATGTGGAGAGAGTTTTATGCTATTTTCAAAGTATCCAATAAAGAAAAGTGTGTGTGGAGCTCGAAGAAGAATACATGTGAAGCCGGGCGTGGTGGCGCACACCTTTAATCCCAGCACTCGGGAGGCTGAGGTAGGCGGAGCGTTGTGGGTTCGAGGCCGGCTTGGGCTACAACGCGAGCGCAAGGCCGCCTGAGCTACATAGTGCGACCCTGCCTCGAAAAACCAGGGCTGGGAGTTTGGCTCAGTGCCTTCAGCACCTGCCCTGGCAGGTGCGAGGTTGTGAGTTCAATCCCCGGTGCCGCAAAAAAAAAAAAAAAAAAAAAAAAAAAAAAAAAAAAAAAAAAAAAAAAAAAAAAAAGAATATATGTGAAAACACAATGCAAAATGAAGGTGGTATGCAAACATGGACTTAACAGTCCCAAGAAAAACTTCACCTCAATCAATGTCAAATGAACTATTCATCAAATTGAATACAGAAAGCAAGCAGTAGGACTGTGACATGCTTAAAATGTAGTATTTCTGTCCAGGCCTTACTTCTTTTTCTCCTCTCTCGCTCATAATCTTCATCTTCATCAGAATCTGGATCTGGTCGCCTTGAAAACCCACTAGCTTCATGTCTGTCTTTACGCCTCCTGTAACAACAAAGGAAATGAATGTTCATCAGAGATGAATTAATTTAGAGATAAGAAACTGAGATGCCATCTTGATTTCCTCTTGGCTAGAAAATATACAAATTCTCTTTCACAATACACAATTCATTTGTGTGTGTGTGTGCGTCTGTGTGTGTGGTAGAGGGTAGACACAACTGATTGAAGACTATAGAAAAAAATAGCAAAGTGAGAAAAACTCAAGATAATAAAAGGGTACATAGTATAACTCACAAGAGAAAAGTTTTCTTGATATTTAACTTCAATTCTCTAGGATACACACTCATGAAATGATTAAACAAGTAAGAAACAGTATATTTAATGCATATTAACTCTTTAATATTAAATATTTTTAAAAGAAGAAATATAAATAAATCCTAGTACTGATACTTTTCAAAAACATATAGAAAAATACACGCAGAAAATTCTACCTGGCTCAAAAACAGTAAAGAGTAATTAACATTTAAGTATATTAAGTAGTTGTGGTATCAACATCAGGTTTCTAAGGGTTTTTTAAAAAAAGAATTCGCCCTAAATTTTTACTTTACATTTTCAGAGTCTATAAAGTAATTTGCTCAAGCTGCTGTCATGGTGAGATGCCACAACAATAAATTCTTAAAAACAGCTCATTCTTCCTGTTGACCACTCAGATCAAGTATAAGGAACTTCAGCCCTACAGATAGCAGCACTAAATCAAGTTGTTCATTGATTAATGTAGAATTCTAATGAACATTTCAACTACAAAAGGTCCTCAAATATAGAGGAAGACTTACTTTTCCCTTTCTTCTATTTCCTTTTGTCTCTCCAACTCCCGCTGTCTCTGTCGTTCCTCTCTTTGGCGCTTCACTACTTTCTCATAGTCATTAGGAAACATAGGATCGTATTCATCAGCTAAAGGAATCAGAACTTCTCCTGCAGAAAACCCACTGGGAACAGGGTCCTGAGGACAAGAAAAACATCAAAGTCGTATCATCTTCATTATCTCAAATTTACTCATAGGATTACGGTCAAACAACAAAATAAAGCAGACCTTGAAGATCAACCACTCTCCCCTCCCCATTTTATAGATGAGGAAACACATGGCTAAGGAGGGCACACCTAGCCAAGTGGGAGAACCCTGACAGAGAATTCCACCTCTTGGTTTAGGTCTATTTTTATAATATCCATCAGCATTCACCTGGAACTCCTACATAAGACACCACTAAAACGCAAGGCACTATCACTTTAAAGTAAAAAAGTTATTTACAAAAAGCACTAAGTTAAAAAATCATGAATAACAAAACTATTCTTACAGTCATTATTTATGAGTACTTTTAGATTCTGACTACACAGATATAACCACATATTACAATTTTAGAACACATTCTCCTTATTCTCTCTAAATCTGGAACATACATTTGATCCCTGTAGGCTGCATTTCAAGTACTGAGCCTCAGAGAGGGGAGCTATAATTCCTCTCCCAGTACCATAATTTAAGGTTCACTAGGATCAGGGTTAGTAACATTGTGTATTTTCCCTAAAAACTTGGAACATTCTTTAAGACGGAAAACAAAACAAAACAAAAACTCACACACAACAAAGGCACCCTTGACAAAGAAATTAGAAAAACAAAGGGGAGGCACAGCACAGCTGACTAGAAATGGATTAGCAGCGTGGAGTCAACTGATTGTGAGCTCTGATCCAATTGTCCAAGGCCTCCATGTTTCCTTTTGTTAGCTTTCTTAGCATAACTCTTCCTAGTATCTGTAAAAATAAGATGATTCACTGGTTTACACAGATTGTCTCGAAAAGACCCAGGTTAGGATCAGTGACCTTGAGCACTCAGTCCATACCTCTCTCAATAGTATCACAAAACTGGTCTGAGCAAAACGGTTTATTTATGTTCAATATCAACAGATCTAAATCTAGTGATTTCTGTATTCTACTGTTTGGTTTGACATTTTGGATTATAAAATGAATGCTTCATTTCTTTATGATTAAAAATCAGGACTCTCTGAGCTAATGAATAAAAGCAACTATAAAAATATAGTAACTATAATCACCTCCCAGGCTCGTTCACAGGAAAGTTTAGTTAATGTAGAGTTCTCAAAGGGTAGTTACAAATTTATACTCAAAAGACATTTTCAAAACACAATAGTGCATGAATGAGATTTCTTTTCAGTTACGACTAGAAGTAAAAAAAGACTCTTACAAAAAAACCCCCCATATTTTAAAATTTGAAAGGAAACAACTTTTACCGTATACAAAGTGTTCAGCTTAACAATGAAGCCTCTTTTTCTAACTGCTGTAAATAAGGTGCTCTGTTCAATTAAAATCAAAAGTTAATACCCCAATCCTGGAAGAGTGAGGTAAAATTACTACACTTAAATATGGTAGATGGAGATATCTACTGCAGGAAACTAGTCATCACTAAAACAAATTGGCCATAAAAATGACTGATAACCCCCCTTTTTTTGAGACAGTCTTGCTTAGTAGTTTAGGCTGTCCTTAAACTTCGTAGCCCAGGCTGGCCTTGAACTCAAAGCAATTCTCCTGGTTTAGCCTCCAGAGGGCTGGGATTATAGGCCTGCACCATGATGCCTGGCTCAAATATGACTGTTTTCTTAATGCCACCTCAGGAAATCGATCCTAAGAAAGTAACTCTTATACATATACAAATCTCTATGTATAAAATGATCATTACAGTGTTACTTATAATGACAATGAAACAGCAGACCTAGATCCTAGATGGCTGCAAAGTTAGGGAAAACTCATGCAAATTATGAATAGAATATTAAAACTTACTGACTAAATGGGGAAAACAGTATTATAGGTGCTAGAATCAAGATACAATTGCAGAAGATGATGATCCACTTTTTGATTAGTTGTATTGAGAAAAAGGTAGGAATCTTACAGGAAAAAAATGTTAGGTGACTGAGAATCAGCCAAACACACTTCCAACATGAGATGCCTTCCTTCTTGAGGGTCTACTGATCCTCAAGAGCAGCAACAGCTCTTGTGGTCAAAAAGTCCAAGAACTAAGCTGCAGCTTGCCCCAAAAACAAGCAAGAAGCAGAATCAAAGCCTGAATGATGCCAGAGCCAAGAAACAAAGGGACCTACAGCTGAGACTGTTTCTCAGTCTGATGGGGGAGCAGGGTAGGCAGCTTCCACAAGGGATGATACACAGACCGCAGCAAGTGTACTATGCTAAGAAACACAACAATAACAGTATTATCTATTTCTAATCCCTTGGTCATTTGTCATCAACAATTTTGCACAATATGTGTTTACTAGTTGCTACGGTTTATACATTGTGTCAACTTGAGAAGTCTAGCAGCTTAATTAAGTAACCCAGCAGCTCTACATCCTGGGGTGTAAAGCACAGTGACCTGGTCATTGTTACAATTTGAGAAGGCCAAAAGTTTAGCTGAGAGACTCAGGAGGGAGCCAGGGGTCTTACTTTGTAAACATCCTCATCCTGTGCAAAGGAAGGCAAGGATGTTTGTAAAGCTACACCCACCCTGGGGGGGGGGGTGTCCTGTGTACTATATAAAGGAGGAAAAGAGGCTTGCTCTGCTCTCTCCTTTTACTCTGGCTGCTTTTGCTTGGCTGCTGCCTTGAAGTGTTGTTCCTGTGCCATGCCACCCTGCCTTGGAGCCAGCTGATTGTGGACTAAAACCTCCAAAAACTGTAAGCTAAATAAACATTTCCTTCCCTAGTTTGTGTGTCAGGTGTTTTGTCTCAGCAACAAGTAAAGAGTAACCAAGACACTAGTCACAGCAAAAATGCCATTTATAGAAGGATAAAGAGTGGGTATAGTTTTAATTAGTTTATATTTAATTTATTTGTACCATATATTGTGTAATTTATTGATTTTTTTGGATACCAGGGATCGAACTCACTACTTTGTGCTTGCCAGGCAGGCACTTATGCCACTGAGCTATATCCCTTGCCCCATCTTTTTTTTTTTTATGTTGTCTAATTTTAAGTATGATTTTGAGTTACCTTTTTACAGATCTTCCTCATCTTCATTAACCCAGCTCATAGAAACTTATCATGTCTGTTTCCTTTGTTTTTAAACTTACATAAAGTCACTGGGATGACAAAGGTTTTTAGGGTGGTAGAAAATTTTTAGCCCTTTATTTTAAACTACCACAATAAACACTAAAATTGTTTATGACTGCAATTATAGTACATAAATACACACAAGATAATACAGTGATTCCATTAAAATGATTATACAATCACTTATTTTGTGACACAGATGGATAGTTACAATATATTAAGTGAGAAAAGGAAGTTAGTGAACAGAAAATAGAGCTGTCATAGAACAGAAAGCTATTCCAAAATACAAAGTGTTCATTTTTGGAGGGTAGGACTGAAGAGTTTTGCACTTCACTAGCTTCTGATTTTTCTATAAAAAAAATACTCTAAAGAGATGTTTTGCAACTGTAAGACAAAAGTAAAATTAAGTTGGAAATAACTGACTATATTTTAAAGGGTTTACTAAGCAGACCTGTTAAGTGTGCCATACACATAGAATAAACTGTATAGAAAGAAGGAACACATTATCAAGGTCAAAGGCAGCTATGAGACTTACCTTCAGGCCTGCTGCAACATGTGGTGGTGTGTCTACAATCTGCCGGTCGTCCCCAGAGCCGCCTCGCTTTAAGTCAATGACTGGAGCAAGGACAGTACTTTGTTTTGTCCTTTGGCTCTAAACCGACAAAAACAAAAAAAGCGTGTCAAGTTTTAAGCTGAAATTCACACTATAGTCTTTTTCACCAGGCATAGTGATGCACACCTGCAATCCCAGCACTCAGGAGGCTGAGGCAGGAGGATTGCTGTGAGTTCAAGGCCAGCCTCAGCTACATTGAGTTCATATCCAGCCTGAACGGCAAGACAAAACTGTCTCAAAAAAACAAAAATGAAAAAACAAAAAACACTCAAACTGTAGCCTTTTAATCCAACCATTGCTATATTCATACACTGCTTCCTTTAGTCTTTTAAAAAAAACCCCATTTGTCTGAAAAATTGGTCACTGTTACTTAAATTTACATGTGAGATAATATATGAAAGAGCTCTACATTGGGTTTCCCCTTTGCCTATGGGAGGGCAAATCTGTAGCATGTTGTACTGTAACTTATGTGCAAAGCAAAAGTTATGTGAAAGCTTGAAAGATTTTAAATATTTAAAACAAAAATAAAAAGATTTGTTTTGCTGACTTTCCTTTAATCTGGGATGACTGCTTCAAAAAGAAAATTCTGTCTCTTTTAAAAAGACAAAAAAACAAAAACAAAAACAAAAAAATCCCACAAAACAAAACACCACGAATCAACAGTGTATTGGGTGATATGCTATGTACCCCCAAGTCCTCATACTTTTGATGGGGCTGAGTCTAGTGCTTGTGTTCAGTTTGTTGTCTAGCGCTGGGATTGGCAATGTGAGCGTTGCACACGCCCGGGGTGGAGCTAAGATGCAGTGTAAGGGAAGGTGGGTCTTCCTCTTGTGTTTCCGGCACTTCCTCTTCTCTCTTGCCAGCCCGCCTTGCGGCAGCAGCCACCACAAACAGTAGCCCCGCCATGCCATGCTGACTTGGAGCCAACTAAGTAGGACTGAAACTCCTGAGAAACTGTAAGAATAAACCTTTCCTTCCCTAATTTTGGGTGTCAGGTATTTTGTCTCGGCAACGAGTGAAAAGTAACTAAGACTAACAGACTACTCCCACATACAAATTTTAAAATGCTGCTGCTTTAAATGTGGGTTATCCTAAGCCAATAAAGACCTTCTATAATACTGAACAATTAAATGGAAGCACTTTAAGGGTCTACTGATGTAATAATAGGGAAAAAGTAAGAACTTAAATTGTTTATCATAGAAAATTCCAAACAAAACATTAAAGAGAACAGATTTATAAATTCTTGAGTCTCTGGCACCCAATTTCAACAATTACCAACTGAATGTCAACTTTATTTCCTGTATAGCCCTATCTCTTCTGGCCAAGACTGGATTATTTTGAAATAAATTCCAATAAATCATTTAATCAGTAAATATTTCAATGAGTATATCCAAAGCAGTTTTCTCAATCTTTTCTCATTGTCTCCCTCTACCAAGGAGCCTTTTAATACAAACCTTCCATATGAAATAAATACACTAAAAATAATTCACTAAATATAACACTGTATATCTCTATGTATATTTATGTCTGCTCTAGTCATAAAAAAAGCATGATCTTTTCATCCTCTAAAGATCAATATTAGCTCCATTAACCTACCTTGCAGTGAGGATGCATGGTGTATCTAAAACACAAGGACCCTAAAACAATAAAAGCAAAGTGTACTACTATTCTCATTCCTAAAAATATTGCACAATGACATTTCAGTAACAAATATCCAGCCAACAACTGTTTTATTTTGTTGTGGGTGCTAGGCAGAGGCTCTATCACTGACCTATACCCCCAGTTCAACAACTATGCCTTTAATATTTACATAAATGACTCCAAGGATGTTCCCGACGCCCAACATGTACACGACAGGAACAAAAGCAATTCCTACCTAGACTATATATATCTAACACACTGACAACCAATCTAAGGTATTGATGATGTATACAAAGCCAAGCTGTTCTGTAGAGCTTCCTCTAAACCATCTACAACAAATCAGCAGAGATGCTACTTAAAATATATATACTCCAGGAGCCCCAGCCTAGAACCAAAATTCACCATGGTTATTAACTCAGCATTTTAAAATAAGTTCTCTGTCAAGCTAAGACATTCTGAAGTTTGAAAACCAGTGTCACTGCTGGAAGGAGACTATTTTCTTCGTTCCATAAAAGATTTCTATTCCCAAGAACTAGTAAAAGCAATGATCGTAAATGTTTATTCTTTCCCCCATATGAATGTTTCATGTTATTCATCTGATAAAAAGGAAAAATGGCAAGCTAAAACCAAACTATCTGTAAGCCTAAGAGGGAACTTGCCCTGAAGACTTCTATGCTCACGCTGGGCTTGTCTTTACCTTTGCCTGAGTGAGAGCTGCCTTCTTCACCTGAAGCTGAGACTGCAGAAGCTTAAAGTTTTTGGACCAGCCTTCTGTTTTTGAGTCACTGGTTTCCACTCCCAGGTCATCATATAGAGACATCTTCTTTTTGGTTTAATGCTGAAAGGAAAGTGGGGTGGGAATTAAAGAATGCATTATACAGTAAGGACTTTGATCTTTCAGTGTGTTAAAATAATCCAGTATTACAAAATTTAATTTAATTTATTTATTTATTTGTACCGGTGATCGAACTCATGACCTCACACTTGCCAGGCAGGTGCTTATGCCACTTAGCTAAATCCCTGGCCAGTATTACAAAATTTTAGAGATGAAAGTTCCACGACCCTTCAGCAACAGAGGACAAGATTCCTCATTACCAACATAGGGCTCTTTCTAATACATGAAGCTATATATTCGTTTTTGTATCGCCAGTTTTTGGCATAGAGCAGACATTAAGTAAACATTTATTAAAATAATAATGAACTAAACAGTCTGTTAGTCAACAGTAAAACTAAGGAATTGTCATAGGTTCCACTCAAAAGTTAACAACAGGCAAAAGGAGCTATGTGTGGTTGCATACACCTTTAATCCCAGCACTCGGGAGGCTGAGGTAGGTGGAGCATTGTGAGCACAATGCGCGTGCTAGACCAAAAAAAAAAAAAACAAAGAAAAAACAAACCATAAAACAAAACTAGGGCTGGGAGTTTGGCTCAGTGGCTTAAGCGCCTGTCTGGCAGGCGTGAGGCTGTGAGTTCTATCCCTGGAGCCGCAAAAAAAAAAAACAAAAAACACCAAAAACAAACAAACAAAAAAACCACACACAGGCAAAAGGTCCTGCAGATGAATGGTGGTGATTGTTGCATAATGTGCACATATACCTAACATTGCAGAACTATACACTTACAGTTAAAATAATACATTTTATGTCACATACATTTTATCACCCAAAAAAAGTTAAAAAAAAAAAAAGGCAATTAGAGGTTGGGGAGGGGACTTGAGGTAACACCAGTTAACACTAGTGTATCTTCCTAATTAGAACAATCAATTCCGACAGAAATATATCCATAAATTTCAGGGTTAAAAAATCAAAGTGGTACAGAAGATTTCTACCTCCAAGAGAATTCTTCCATCAGAGAACTCAATATTTACCAAAATGCCACCGATGAATTAATGAGGTTTTATGAGACCATACTTCTGATTTCATTCCTAAACTGAAGAGAGCTTGTTGACAATTTCTTTGGATTTGTCTAGCTTTGCAAACTGTAGGATACCAATATGCAGCAAAAGCTTATTCATTTAAAGTTCCAGGTTTCTCCCTCAAACCTTCAAATACTCTAAATTTATTAGAAACTGGTATCATCTCATCAGCATCTGCTTAGCTTTCTGTAATACACAGCTCATAAAATCAAATCTGTGCATGACAGCAAATACAGAAGTGCATTATTTTTCTCATTTTCACTGAACTTTAAGTTCACAGAACTGTCTTAATCATAGTAAGAACATACTTGCTACCTGCCCACACACATATGGCCTGCTTTTCTTTTAACTATTAAAACACTACAAGTGCCTGTGAATTTACCATTCAAAACAGAAGACAGGATATGAACAAGAAATCACATTCGATCATGTGGTTCCCCAATCTATTCATATAATGGGTGATCAAAATATACAGTGAATGTTTTAAAAAAGACACATTGCCGTTAATTCACTTTAAAACACTCCCCCTCATTTCAAACACACTTAGCCTTCCAATCTTGCCACTCTCTAAAGCAGTTCTGCAAGTCCTTTTTCATAAATCCCTATTAGGTATGATCAGAAAGGCTCCTGCTAAGTGCCATCCATCAGAAAGGCCGTTTCATAAAAACATCAGTGTGTTCTCATCCACCCTATTCACTGGGTCTGGCACAGTGTGACTTCTGTCCTTTCTTCAAATTCAAAATAACCACAAAAAAATCAATGTTTTAAATTGATTCAGGACATCGAGGCAGCCACAAAGCACGACTACAGACACAAAAGAGGACTTTCAGAACAGCTTCTGAAAGCCATAATGATGAGTGTTCAAATCGAGGGGGAATAATCTGAGGATTAATGTCAATGTATTGTCTACCGTAATTTTTTAAAAACTTAAACATACCTCATATGCAATGACAACTTACAATTTTTCCAGAATACTGTTCCCATTATTTCCTTGTTTTCTTTTTATACAATTCTATTTATATAAGTTCAGTGTATCTATTTCTTTAAAAGTGTGTATTTTTATTTTAGTTGTTTTAATATTTCTGAAACCAGTTTATTCATCAATTCTCCCCACTGAAACCACTGAAATGTAACAAGTGCCAAAACCTAGACTCCCGGACTTAACCTAATTATGTTGCATTATTATAAACAACATGATACATTTATTTCATGAAGCCTGCTGCTAGGTTAAAAAAAAAAAAGTAGCATTTAACATTTGGGCTAACAAGAGCTTGTTATCTTGGCTTTTCCTCACAACAGCCTATTCTTTTATCTTGCTTGTTCCTCTTCTACTCGGCCCAACCTTCCCCTGCAGAGACAGTTTCTCCCCTATTCTTCATTTTTACTTTCTCAAATAAACTTGACCACTGCTATTAAAAAAAAAAAAAGTAGATATCCATAAGAACCAGACTCAAATGTAAACAGTTGGCTTTTACTAACACCTTTAAAGTATTTATTTAGTTCTTTTTTTGAGAGCATCAACCTTTAATCAACCCATCTGTCATACAGGCTTTATTTTTAAAGCAGTACAGTAAACATAATTTTATCAGAATTAAACTGACTTTTCCAGATGTCTATCTAAGCTATAAAGCATTTTTAAACATGTGCACCTGGCTGGAAAAAGAACATCAAAAACCCAAAAGGCTATCACCCACTTATTTTTTAAAAAGTATCTCTGAAGCCTTTAGAGAATAGTACTTCCATATAAAAACTGTTCCCAGTTAATATCCCCTGAACATACCTGCTTTTAACAACAGCTACTTCCATATGTTGTGTTGCCTACTGGTTTACCTATCTGTCTTGTACTATACTGTAAGTCCCTCAAAGGTAATGGATTCTTCGTCTTCATTTTTATATTTCTAGCTTATCACCTTGCTTGGAAATTGTAAGCACCCTGTAAAATGTTCTAAACGTATTACCTAATGGATGAAAAATGTCAATGCTTCTATTTAAAACACTTAACATGTCGATGAAACAGAGAGAATTGTTGTACACTTTTAAATATAACTTTAAACTGGATTTCTTTTCACCTGGTTTATTTTAATTACCTTCTGTTTTTCCCTACACATGAATTTTTCAGACCTCCTTCCAGCAGGAAACAGGCTAGTAAACTCTCAAATCTTTCACAAAAGTGGTTAAGCAAGGCTGTTCATCATACACCTAAGTTACCAGTGATTCTAGCTGACTCTGCAATACATTTCTGCAGATCTGCTTTTTAAGGACATATATTATTATGCTAAGTGGAACTTGACATTAAGTATGATAAAAACTTGTATATCATAATTTATTTATTTATTTTCTGTCTTTTTGAGACAGCATCTTGCTATGCAGTTCAGGTTGCCTTTGAGCTCATCTTGTAGCCCAGGCTGGTCTCGAACTTGCAAAGATCCTCCTGCCTCAGCTTCTGAGTACTGGGATTACAGATGTGTGCCACCCCGCCTGGCTTTGTATATCACAATTAATAAGAGAAAAATTGCCACCACTATAAAACCAATAATGAATCAAGATTTGAGTTCTGAATGCTTTAAGATGCAGACTGAGTAAGAAGAAATCTTTTTTTTTTTCCTAAATACATAGCCAAGAATAAAACAAAAAGTTGCCTCACTGAATCCTGAAGAATATGACGACTATACACAGAAAGAACAGAAAGGCTTGGGAGGCTGACAGGAAGATCGCTGTGAGTTTGAGGCCAACCTGAACTGTATAGCAAGATCCTGTCTCAAAAAGACCAAAAAAAAAAAAAAAAAGGAAAGGAAATAGGAAGCGTAAGTTCACTTTGATCTCCACAAAATATAAAATTATAATAGGCATTTGCCTCATATGTTAGGATTTACAATGACTATTTCAGGAATTTTAAAACTTCTTCCTATAGCTCCAGCTCTGTAACCTTTGTTACAGTTTCCAACCACTCTCACTCTCTGCTGTTACCAAAATACCA
Source organism: Dasyprocta punctata (assembly GCA_004363535.1). Taxonomy (NCBI): domain Eukaryota; kingdom Metazoa; phylum Chordata; class Mammalia; order Rodentia; family Dasyproctidae; genus Dasyprocta; species Dasyprocta punctata. Next base: position 27,529 of record RJWM01012818.1, on the reverse strand, counting down.
CAGGCAAGACTACTGCAAAGTGTACTACAGTCATGGGTAACTTCAGTGTATAACAGAACAGCTCTTTCTATTTACTATTATGAAAAGGTTTGAGGGATTGCCAAACTAGAGTTATCCGTTTCCTGATGAAAGGTCTCAAAAGTTCATGTGCAGGAAAAAATATGGAGGTAATTAGTGTACAATTCTCTCAAAACTTTGCCTTAAAGGTGATCTTTGATTCTATAGAACTCCACATTTGCAACTGCTCTTCCTCATTAATGCTTCTTTTACAACTTGTTATATTTCCATTTCACAATCTACTCTGTGTCCTAAACAGTGCATGCAGCACAGTTTAGCAAACAATAAAAATAAACACCATCAGTTTATTAGCTTGTTACCACATATCGCCTAAAATTTATATTCAAAATGTCTGCAGTTATCTTGCCCACTAAAAATGTGAGGAATACGTTGTGTCCTTTAAAAAAATCCACCTGTTGTAGAAAATAGTCTTCATCTACCCATTTATTTGAGTAGATGCAGAATTTTGCCCTTATTTGGAAAATTCTATTCTTCATCCATATTTAGTCCCAACAGTGAACACACATCTTCAATTAGATTTCATTTCTGACTTGTATGTACAGTAGTACTTCCATGAAACCTGCCCACTTCTGGAAATACAGCCTCCTTATATCTCTCCCTGCCTTACCTGCAACTTCCAGAAACTACTGTGGTTTCTTTACTTCTGCTACTTCCCACCTTCATCTGCAGAGATGCAGAGAACATTTTCCCCATCTTGCACTTATAATAAAATACCTCCAAGTCTCAGAGAGTGTATCTACTCTTTGAGGCCTTTCAGACCCCACTCTGGCCTCTCGCACCATCTGAGGCCTGAGTTTTCGAGCCTGTTCTTAAGACATCAAACTCAAGGAGAAAAAGAGAAACTCACTCAACCTGCAAACTCTGTTGGTAACAAACTGTCCGGCCAACAGGCCCCAAACCTGTTTAAGGACTGCACGTGAGCGCTGAATCACCGCTTTAAACGGTATGGGCTGCGGCAAAGCAGGATCACGACTTTCTTTACCTGTTCAGGTGAGATCCTGTTTTTGAGAGATGCCAACATTTGTAACCCTTAGTTATGCGGTTGCAAAAGGAAAAAGCTCCATTCCTTGAGCCCTCAAGCGTGGTAGGTGTGTGGGACCAAGGAGGAACACACTTCAGGTTACTCCGATCTACAGATCGAGTAACTGCGTGAAGACTGACCACGAAAAGGGGACAGACATCCGCCAGTTTCAAAGAGACAGAACACAGACAAGAGGAAAAGGAGGAGAGGCGACTGCCCAGGGAAGCGGGGGGTCAGTGGAGGACGCGATGAAGTCAGGAGTTAGAACTGAGCCTGAGGTTGAGATCGGGACAGGGCACGCAGCGAGAGAGGCCCCCGGGATAGGCAGAGACCGCAGGCAGCTCGGGCTGCCCAGCTAGGATACACCCCGCCCTGGCTGCGCGGCCTAAAGCAGCAGCCTCGCGTCCGGCGCAGCCCGGGAAGGCCCCCCCCATCGGTCCCGTTCCCCGTCAGGCCACCCACTGGAGCCGCCAGAGTGCGACTTACCCGGCCCACTGGGCCGACTCTGCCCATGGGCCACGGCGGCGGTAGCGCGGAGCCCGGCCGCACTCCGATGAAAGCCCCAGACCACAGGAGTCAGCGGTGGCACCCACGCTCCTCGGAGTCCACAGGGCGCTCCGCGGCGCAGGGTGCGGGAGCGCGGGCCACCGGGAGAGCGCGTCTGCGCCTGCGCTTGCGTCTGCGCCTGCGCTTACGCCCTGTACGCCTTGCCGCTCTGCCTTGCTGCACTGCCATTGCCGCACTGTCTCCTGCTGGCCGGAGGACCGCACTGCATGCTCCCTTTCGCCGACGTTCTCTTCTTCCACCAAGAGGTGTCGCGGTGGCACCAGTTTCAAAATTTTGTAAGGTTTAATGAAGCTTGGCAGTGACCCCAGGTGGTGAGACTGATTCTCACTGGTTCAGAACCGTTCGTTTATATGCCAAAAGATAAACATAAATCTTCTCAAGCGACGTTTCTGGGAAAGAATGGCCACCGACATTCAACGAAGGAAATTAGGGTTACAGAAAAGAACGCAAATAGTATAAAGCATCACAGTTTTAGAACGATGTAAATTAAATCACAGAAATTAGGAGGGGAAGAGAAAATGAAATTTCTCGGGAAGATGATTTTTTTTACATGTTTAGATGTAAAAAGATATTTCAAACTGATAAATAAAATTGCGGAGATTTAGGTGGACAGCTTAGTGCAATGGAACACACTAAGATAATCAACTACAATTTGGTTGATTAAGAAAAGGGAGGGAAAGTGGGAAAAGAAAGGAATATAGTAGGGTGATAATAGGCAATTTAAAGAAATAGAAGATTAAGAGCATCATGGGATGATATAATAGCAACCCAGAGCAAAAATGCAAACCTTTGCAATGATCAAGAAATTTACATGTACAACTACCACAAAACAAAACATAGTGAAATATTTGAAAAGTTATAAAACAAGAAGGAAAACAAAACTAATAACAAAACTAACACTAAAAATCTCACATGAATAAATGTAAATGACCTAAGATTACCTACTAAAAAAAATAGTCTCAGGTTGGAGCACAAACCAAAACCCAGCGCTGTATCATATATAAGAAATTGCTTGAGTAAAGCGATTTAAAAATTTGAAAATACAAGACTGGAAAAGAGATACCACTTCATGCCAGGTAAATATTAAAAAGTCAAAGATTAGAAACACAAGTTTTGTTTAAAGCCACAATTCACAATGAAGAAAAAAATGGGAAAATCTATATGGCAAATAACATAATCATGCTACTCCTAGCAATCACTTATGAATAAGTAGAAATACCAAGCCTTACCAGATTAAAGACACAAAAGAGTAAATGAGGATTTAGATGATCTGAAAATATAATTAATGTAGTTCTAAAATATCAAGCACTGTACCCTGAACCACAGATTACATCTTTTTAAGTGTCCATGGACCATTTACAAAAATTTGTCACATTTTAGGTGACAGAGAAAAATCTTAATATAGCCCAGTAAGGAAAATCTTTTTTTTTTTTTTTTTGCGGCACTGGTGATTGAACTCACAACCTCGCGCCTGCCAGGGCAGGCGCTTAAGGCACTGAGCCAAACTCCTAGCCCTGGTTTTTTGAGGCAGGTTCGCACTATATAGCTCAGACCGGCCTTACGCTCGCGTTGTAGCCCAAGCCGGTCTCGAACTCACAACGCTCCGCCTACCTCAGCCTCCCGAGTGCTGGGATTAAAGGCGTGCGCCACCACGCCCGGCAGGAAAATCTTCTTGATAACATTATCTGATCAAATTTCAATTAAACTAGAAAATAATGACAAAAGTGGAAATAAAATATTCCTATTGCCTAGAAATTTCTAAATGCTTAAATGAAATCTGAATCAAGAAGAAAAACAAAGCCAAACTAGCATAATACTTACAAAAGTATGAAAATGGCATATTACAACCCATAGGACTTAGCTAAAATAATACAAGAGGAAAATTCATGGCTTAAAATTTTTGTATTACTTTAGAAGTTAGAATAAATTAAAAGAACTCAACAGTTGTGCAAGAAGTTAGAAGTAAAACAAAATAAAAATTCAAAAAAGCAGAAAGAAGCCATTGATAAATATAAAAGCAGACAATGGTGTGTAAACAGAGTAAGAACGAGGAGCAGAGATAGAAGAGATAGTGAAGACCGAAGGTGTCTGCACTGGGTCTTTCCCCACCCCCTTATCAAAGCACAGGTGGGTGTGCAGAGGCCCTGTGACTGAGACGCAGAACTTTTCAGACTTCCTCCGAGTTGAATCTGCTGTCTACCAACTTTCCATAAGCAGCTCGGTTTCTTCACTTTGCAGTCTGTTTATCAATTTCTTCCTTTATGGTTGGAGTTTTGTGCCATTCGGTAGTGAATCACTCAGTCACACAGTCAAATAACTTTTTGGTTTGCAGACTATAGACGCAATTATGTCCATTGTTTGGGAATTTTCTAGTCTAATTATCAAGAGAAAATCTTACTTCTCTCTTCTCCTGATAAATTAATAAGTATCATCTTGCCCCCATTTCCTGCCAGAATTAATGACTATTACCTTTATTTTTATAAACCAAGAATCTGAGCCTTGACATGGTGAATATAATCCATTTTGCAGCATAAACAAAATGGTAGAGTTCGGAAAGAAGGTCAAGACAAGAGGCTCAACTAGTTGAGGCTGGATAGCAAACACACATAGCAACCCCTAAATAAATCTTAATTTTCCCCTAATAGTGCTCACTAGCCAGGAGGAAGGATAGCCAAAAATAAGTTGTGGAATTAATAAAAAATATTAGAAATTATCAGGGCAGATGCTCCAAACCAAAGGTCAGGTGGGCATTTGGGCTGGCAGAGAATGCCTGGATGGTATGCCCCAGCTTGCGATATGGACAGCAGCTGAAGTGGGGCTGGAAGGGAAAAAACAAAGAGGTGGTCACTCTGGTAGGAAAACAAGTTAGTTGAGATACTGCTTTAATTAAAACTGTAATTTGATCAAAACTGAGTATTTCCAAGGACTCTGTGCACACATTTGATGTACCGTGGAGGATGTTTTTTGTTTCCTCTTATAAATCTCTTAGCAGTTTTGTCCATTTTCCAGAATTATTTTTTTAAGTTTTAAAAATTACATTCTTTTCTTGGTCATTGTCTAGTTATCACTGCTCCATGATGTTTATCATAGTAAACATTTAGAATCAAAATAGCCAACATTAGTAATTATGAGTAAGATGGTAAAGCATTTGAATGGTACAGTAGGCGTAAAAGAAAATTCAGTTTAAAAGAATGTTTGTTTTTACATTAAATGTTTGTTTGAAATCAAATGATTTTGTACATAAAGTTCAATAATATAAAAAAATTAAATGTATGAAATCTATATTGGGGGACAAATAATTTATATGAGATGATTCCTTTTCTGTTTTAAGAATATGTAAGTATATACAGAGAAAGTATCCAAAAGATATTCTCCAAAATGATTTTTCTCTAGGTAAATAAAATTACAGAGTCTGCATTAATTTTTTGTCTGTGTGCATTGTTTATTTTCCAGTAACATACTCACATTACTTTCATAATAAAAGTAATGAAATAAATGATCACCTTATAAAATAGGTAGAATTTTCTGAAGCTTTAAAATGTTTTATTTCATCTTCCTCCAATTGGTGTTCATTCTGCTTATTTGACAAGATTTTCATAATTTTTAAAATTACATTGATTGGTTGGAAACTAATCTTTTCAACCAAAAATTTACTTTTTTGGCTTTCATGTGCTCTTTGGCTTTCATGTGGCTATTTTCAAAATGCCAAGTTTACACATGCATATACCTCAAGTAGTCAGTGAAGTGATGATGTGTCTTTATCCGTTTCACCTGGGGTTCCCACTCTTCCAGCAGTAACACCAGGCACTTGGTCTGTGGGTGACGTTCCTTTGGGGGACTCTCATCCTTTCCATGGTGTCCTTTAGTGCATTCCCAGTGTACGTGACAGAAGAAGCCTACTCCAACACTTTGATGGGGAGTACAGCTTTGAGTGACAACCTTCATGTGGTCCCCAGTGTGTGATCAGGTCATCAAAGCCAGATCATTGGCTTACGTGGCACGATCGGGAAATGAGTTTATCTGTGATCTGAGGGTTTCGAGGGATTAGTAACCCTTTTAAGTTACACATTCTCCCCTGTGGGGCAAAAGTGTTACAAAAAGCAGTGACAGATCAGCACCGAGGTAAACCATTCTGAAGATGGTAGGGAAAAACTAAAGCCCACTGTGTGCTATGGATCTGAACACCAGTCATCTCATTTATCCCCGATTATGCAATGAAACCAGTGTTATGCCTGTTTTTCTTAAATAGGCAACCGAAGCTCAGAAAGTTTAGAGAATTCCCTGAAGTTACCCTATTAGTAAATTTCTGAACCGTGATAGAACCCATGTCTGTCTGACTGAGGTTAGTGTGCTTATTAGTGTACTAAACTCCTCATAAAAAGGTGATTAAGCCACATGACAACCATGCCCACACCAGGCATCTTCCTGACAATGAGCAGTGTATAATCTCCTCAGCCCCATTAGAGATTTTCTGTTTTTCCCATTTATCAGGGACTTTCTGTGCACTAGACACTAGAATGAGTGATTTACGTATTTTATCTAATTTCTTTCTCCTAAAAACTGTATATGCTAGTGTTCCATCCCCACTTACAAAGAAATGGGAGCTTAGTGAAGATACTTTTTTGCCCAGTGTCATAAATACCTGAACCCAGAGCTCCTGAATTCCAAAGCCCATTTTCCTAAGTTCTACTCTTTACACCTACAAACTGAACATGAGTATACTGGTCAGTTTTGCTTTACAATAAGAAACATTTGAGATAATAAGGTTATAAAGAGAAAAGGTTTATTTTAGTGTTTTGGAGGTTTCAGTCCCTGGCTATTATTTTAGGGCTGTGGCAGGACAGTATATCATGGTGGTAGAACCTGGCAGATGAGGCCTGTTACTTCATGGCTAGGTGAAGAAAAAAGAGAAAGAGACAAACCTTTCACAATCTCATTTGATTGGGTGGCCCACGAACCCAAAGTCTTCCACTACACCCCACTTCTCAAGGTTTCCACAACCTCCAACACCACCATGCCTTTAATAACATAGGTCCTTGTGATTTAAATTCTAAACTATAGCAAAGGAAAATGACTAAACTCACTGTACTAGACCATCACAATATAGTTAAACATATTTGTAAGTTCAGGATACACTTTTATTTCTAACATATGTCTATGACTTTAAGATTTGAAATGATTCCTTAGATTCAATTCAATTCCGTCTTGGAATTTTGGAGTCCAGTTTCTTAGTTACTTGTCCTAGATCAGTTCTACTGTCCAGGAAGTAAAAACTTGACTTGACTTTTACAGCCAGGGATTTGCAAGTTCTGCAGTTTGAGAGGAAAACTAGGGTTGGCATTGCTGTTTCTCTTCTCAGATGTCACCTAACATCACAGAAACCATGAGAAACAGAAGTTCAAACTCAAGCTTTAACCAGAATACTTCCAGAATTCTGGACTATGGGAGAGAACCAGTATAAGCAAAGAAAAAAATATGACAGCTGAAAATTTCAGGCTCCAGAAAAAACAGTTTTGCAGAAAGAGGTTTTTATCCATGAGTAAGGCCAACATTGCCTTGTTTGAATCAGTAGAAATGGTGTGTGCTCCTTGGCTGCAGTCAATACACAGGAGAAGCAGGAGAGGTAGAATGTGTGAGGAAACACACTTTTGCAGGAAGAGGTGAGAGGTGGATATATGGGCTCAAGAACAAGCAGGACCAGAGCACACCAGCAAACTGTTTGTGGAGGCAGGCTGTAGCAAACCATCTGAGACTTCACACTCAACTCTCACCTCTAGGCGTGTGAGGATCTCTTACATCCAATATAGAAGAGAAAAGGACTGAGCTTGCTTTAGAGAAGCAAGTTCATTACAAAGAAGAAATTGCAAATAGACCGCAGACATACTATTGCTCTACTCAACAGTGGCCTTAAAGGACAATGAAGAGAGAGAATTCTTCCAGTAGGCAGAACACTGAAAGGTGAACCTGAACATTCACTTTGTGTGGAAAGGAGACACGGCCCTAGATTGGAATAGACCAGGGATGAGATCTGATTACCCCACCAGGTAAGCCACCAACACCAGCGAAGTTGGTGGTTGAATGTGAGGGGAATCAGGGATACACAGTGCGGGAGGAAGATGATGAGCATCATTTGTGACTTGAGACCAGATACTACAACAGGAACCATAGCTCCTCTTCTCAGTTTCTCTCGGAACAGGAGGCAATAAAAGTGGAAGTACTAATTGGGAGAAGTATATCCAACTAGTGCTGAGATGGACAGAAGTGAAGGCAGACGTACCCAGAGGAGGACTGGTCCCAGATGCTGGCGGCTATCACAAAATATCTTTCAGTGGAAAGTTTAGTGTGGTTTGCCTCAGCTTCAGAACACTACTTCACCTGAGAGCATATGCTTCTAGGGTGGTCCTAAATGACTGACTGTGGTGGCAATATAAAGGTTGGCCATGCTGGCACCACTCGAGGAGAATTTTGATATACCATATGTGTTACGGATGTCCCTGTGGGGCTTACTAAGGTTTTGTTGTGTCAGTATGGCCATTTGAATTCTGTCTGATTCTGACTCCTTTTTTCTCCTTTCACAGATGTTGACTTCAGTTAATATCCTACAATCCCAAGTCTGTCTTCTTAGTTGTTTCCTGACATCTAACCTGCACTGAAGACCATATTTACAATACATGTGTACATATCCAGAAACTCTCAGGACAAATACACATAGAAAACTAGTTTCTCTGGGAGAGAGAAATGGGTGGGTCAGGGACAGGAAATTGAGGCAGACTTACTTGTCATTATTTTCTCTTTGGGATGTGTTAAGTTTCTGTAGAATGGACAGGTATAAATTGATTGAAAAAATAAAAGTTAAAAAAAGAATCTGCCCTAAAAATTATTAGTATATCCTCTCATTTGATCTATGACATAAGTTAACTAAAAAGAAAAACACTGAAGAAGGAAAAACAGCAGAGGAGAAAAAAGAGAAACAAACATAAAAACAAAGCAAAGAAAAAAATTTTTTGTTGAGATTTGGATTCCATGAAAAATTTGCACTGGGTCTCTTTAATTTTCTCTTTCGGTTCCTACTCTACTCTTTACAAGTACTTACCTCCAGCTTCATGAACCTTCTACCAAGTCATCTCTTGCTCTCCTGCTCTCCCTTGGTCTTTTCTTCTAGTTCCCAGACTCCAAATATAATTCACCAATTAGTTCATTGAGCAACTATTTATTAAATACTTAGGACGTGTTTACTATAGAATAATTGTGGGACGTATTTTGAGACAATGCCATGTTAAGGTATGCCCGAATTTTCATTTAAATATAAAACAACTTCAAAGATACAGGTGTTGGAAATATTTAGAAACTCATAGAGTTGAAGGTTCTTGCCTTTGCACTATTCTAGTAAACAAACTGTAGGTCTTTAAATTGTGCCTAGACCACACACACACACACACACACACACACACGAGTCTAAACTGATACCTTGCTAGTTTTTAGACACCATGTGCACACTCCTTCTGCCTAAGGTCTCATCAGCCTCAGCAGTCACGTATTCACACTGTGTGTATGACTTAACTCTGGGCTGAACACAGAAAGGGCACTTGAAAATGGACACAAGATTCACAGAGGGATTTTTGGGTTGAAGAACCCCCCAGTGCATCGGAGGGGTGATTGAAGTGGATAGTTCACAACACATCAAGTGTACCTATGCATATTTTCAGGAATGGCTGCAAGTTGTGATTTTGTTATTTTTACTCTTAAAAGATCAGTTGGAGCGAAGATACAAGCGTAACTTTATGTTCATTTGTGAAACTGGCAAACACTGGGACCTTCGTAACTGATAACTTACTGTGCTCCTCAACAACTGAAGATCCAAACTGTGTCAGAATGCACCAGTTCAGATCACCAGCCAGATGCCGTAAGTCCCATTTTACTTTTAGGTTCTACCCAGACTTCCTTATAAGAAACAGGAAATTAGCGGTTTTAGAAGAGAGACATTTGGAACCTAGGCAGATAGGAGTGGAACCTTGGCCACTCAGTGGTCAAATAATCTGTAGTTGACTCTTATGCCATTGTCTGTGCCCATCCTCATCCAAACAAAAGCGAACTCACGTTGGATGGGTGAAACACACTCTCCCTCAAACAGTTAAGTCTTGCTCTTTGGGGTCCCCTTCACAAACTCCCCAGAGACAGTCTACCTTCTCTTGGTCTTGCTTTCAACAGGCTGCCAAAATGTATCAGATCTAAGTTTTTTAAAAGTTACAATCATTTCAGTTCTGCTCCTCCTCTTCCACACATTTTATCTTCACTGGATATATGTTCCCACATTTTCCCAAACATGGCAATAGTTTCTAATTTTGCCTTTCTTTACATTCCACTTTTAATTTTCATTTCAGACAGTAACTTGTTTCCAAGCTTTAGGATTTTTTTTGTACTGGCCATCCGCATACTATTTAAAATCTTGTACGAAAATCTTTTTTTTTTTGGGGGGGGGGTACCGGGGATTGAACTCACAACCTTGCGCCTGCCAGGGCAGGTGCTTAAGCCGCTGAGCCAAACTCCTTGGCCCTAGTTTTTTGAGGCAGGGTCGCACTATGTAGCCCAAGCCGGCCTCAAACTCACAACGCTCCTCCTACCTCAGCCTCCCGAGTGCTGGGATTAAAGGCGTGCGCCACCACGCCTGGCTAGCGAAAATGTCTTTTGTAAAAAAGATTTCACAAAATTATCTCTATTGTCACTCATCTGTTTTATTATAAATTCAATTGTGGATTATTGATTTATTTAAAGCTTCTATCATTCTACTTGGATGCAGGATGCAATTTTAATTCTTTTTCTGGTCTAACAATTCCAAATAACTATTTCCTGCTGTCCACTCTCAAATTTCAAAACACATAACCTTAAACCAGAGTATTGGTTCCCACCTGGGAGCATGAGAATCGAGGCAGAGTGTGGACTCTAGATAAATGTGTAATTAGGAAAACAATGGAGATGACCTGGGGCAAATAAAAAGGTTTTGCTTCGGTTTCCTCTACCACCACTTGCCACCGCATTTCTAGGTAAGGTAGCAGCACCAAGATGAACAGTACTAACTGTACCTCTCTCTACCATGCAAGAAGACCACAGGCCCCACAGAGGATGTCCTTATCAAAATATCTGTCATCGTGACCTTCACAGAAATACAACGAGAAGCGCTGGTGAATTTTTTGACTTTTTCCCCTACGGTTATTTTTTTTTTTTTTTCTCTTCTTCTTGCCTTCCTTTCTTTCATTTCCTTTTTATTAAATACTCCTTAAACAAAAGTAAATGTTATTTCTTACTGGTACAAAAATGTTTTAAATCAGAATTTAATTTATTTGTCTCTTTTAGGATTGTTGCTTTTTTCCTGATTTAAAGAAAGACATTTTGCTTCTCTGGATCTGAATGTAATTCTAGAGAAGAAAGCAAATCTGAAACACCTTCTTCATGGCCTTATTGGTGTAGTCCTTCTTGCAAAGACTTGAAGTGACTTGCCCGCATATTGCTGTGCTTTCTGAAATCAAATAAGAGGTAGAATTGAACAGCCATTATGCTATCGTATACTCTTAGGGCTGAAAGGAGCTGTAGGCGTCATCATTTTATGCAGTGCTTAAATCGTTTGTATCATACCCGTGATGCTGGAACTTTAGGATGTGCTGTAGTTTGTCTCCTCTGAAGCTCATGTTGCAATTTGATTGCCACTGTGGCGGTGCTGAGAGGTAGGAACTTTAAGATGTGATTGGGTGCCTAAGAGGGATTTGTACCTTTCTGATAGGACTGAGTTTATTCTCATAAAAGCAGGTTGTTACAAAGCAAAGGGGTCCTGTCTGCTTCATTTCTTCTACATGTATCCACTTGCCTTTCTACTTTTTGAGATAAGTTGAAGCAGCACCAGGCCCTCACAAGACAAATACATGCCAGTGCCATGCACTTGGATTTTCCAGTCTCTAGTCCCACAAACTAAAATAATCTTCCTTCTTTAAAAATCATCCAGTTTCAAGAATTTTCACCGGGCGTGGTGGTGCACGCCTTTAATCCCAGCACTTGGGAGGCTGAGGTAGGAGGAGCGTTGTGAGTTCCAGGCCGGCTTGGGCTACAACACGAACGCAAGGCCAGCTTGAGCTACATAGTGCTACCCTGCCTCAGAAAACTAGGGCCAGGAGTTTGATTCAGTGGCTTAAACACCTGTCTGGCAGGTGTGAAGTTGTGAGTTCGATCCCCAGTGCTGCAAAAAAAAAAAAAAAAGAAGAAGAAGAATTTTCTTAGACCAATGGAAGATGGACTGACAAGAGTTCTAAGTAATTTCATCTCTCTTTCTTTGGAGTTCTAAACTTGCTGAGAAAAGGAGGGACACAAGGATTGAAGTATTAGCTTAAATAGTGGTAAAGGTAGTTTGAAGTATATAATGAATCTGAGGCTTCAAACCAACCCAAGGCTTGTGAACTATATGGGGAGAGTTCAGTGTGCAGAACAGATACTTGCACTGTGGAGGAATTTGCCTGCCTTAAATCATCTTGGAGCACAAAGTCTGAAACAACCATTCACACCCTCTCTCTATTAAGTGCAGAAACATAGATCAGTCCCCACCAGGCTTGTCAGCCTACCAATTATACTACTTTCTTGAGGGAAAAGCCAGCAAGAGGAGATGAACGATAACAATTTCTATGCAACACTTTCAGCAGCCAGAAACTCACTATCTAGAAGTTATCCATACAAGGACAGTTGTGACTTCTGGAATATTCCTTATGTGGAGCTAAAGTCATATTGCTGCAACTTCTGCCCAGTATTTTTCTATTTTGGGAACTTTTTGGATTAAGACTAATCTCTCATCTATATAGCAGCTCATTTAAAAAAATAGACATGATTTAATAACTACAATAGCCCATCTTCCCTCAATTGAATATCTTTAGCTGATTTAAGCAGTTTTGAGTTCACTCACCATTTCAGTCTGCGTATTAGAAAAAGTTTTAAAAATCATGTTCCCCATAAGGGACAAAAAAATGACAAAAGTTCTCTAAATAAAATAAGAAATAGAACAACAAACTAAATATGATAGATAATACTAAAAATAATGAAATACAACATTAAATAATGAAACAATAAAGCATTTCATTAAAATTCATGAATTAAAGATGCTCACTCTCATCACTGTCTTTAAAAGTTGTTTTGGAAAATTCTGCTACGAGTAAGACAGGAGAATGAAATAAATTGCAGCCTCAGCATTATATGAAACTCAGTAGAAACACAAATTGTATGGTCCAAATGCCAGACCCATGGAACAGAAACTCTGGGGATGGGATGTATTCATCTGTGTTTTAAGCAGTTGTCTCTGTAACTTTCCCATCACTGGGACAAAATATCTGACACATACAACTTAAGGGAGGAAGTGTTTATTTTGGCACATGGCTTCAGCCCATGGTTGGCTGGCTCCAAGACAGAAATAGCATGGTGAGAGTGTGGCAGAGGAAAAGGTGCTCAAGCCATGGCACTCAGAAAGGAGAGAGTAAAGGGAAGAGATGGGGACAAGGGCACCCCCAGCAGGCCCCACCGACTAACAGCACATTTAGCTTCTGAACTCATCAATGGAGGAATTCATTTATGAGTCTAAACCTTAGCAGTAGACTTCTTGGTGATTTTTTTTGTTTTTGTTTTTGTTTTTTTGTGAAGAGGTCTCACTATGTAGCCGAGTCTATCCTTGAACTCAAGACTCTCCTGCCTTGTCATCAGCTTCCTAAGTACTGGGATAACAGTCATGTGCCACCATAAACAGTTTTAATGAGTCTAAAGCATTCTAGATATTGAGAAACAAGCTGCAAATGGTAAGTGTAAAGGATAGATGTAGAGGATTATACCACTTGTCTCATTAAAAGCTTTGGATAATAAAATTTCTAAAAGATATTCTTTCATCCAGTATGTATCTAGCGTCTATGTCCTAAAATTTATGTTAAGAATGTGGTTTTTATCTTCAGCCAAATGCTTTCTGTCTGTTTCTGTTCATTGGATGATAAGCTTTTATGTAGCTGTGTATTTTCCTGATATGCTTCCCTATCACTTCTCCTACCCTCACAAGCCTGCTTCTTTGAGTTGGGCATGCCTCTTCCTTAGTATAATCTCAATCACTTATCAGTTGATCTTCCTGCAGCTGTTTCTGCAGTCTTCACCTGAAGAACCAGCCATGACAGGAGGAGGAGGAAAGTTTTCTCGCTTTAGAAAATGTTTGAACTCGAGAAAATTAAGCAATTGTACAAGTCTGTCTAGGAGGGTGTTGGTGTGGCCCAAAGATGAAACAGGTAGTATATTTCCAAAGTGACACTTGCCTGGTGTTCACCATCATTATCAATCAGAAGGCACTTGTATCGTTGACATTTACTAGAAATAGTTTTTATAAAGACCTACAGCCTCACATAGAAAACTACAGAACAAAATGGACTGCAGCTGTCTCATTCTTGAACCAATGCTTCCCAGTTCCTTGGTCCAAAAGCTAATGAAGTTCATTTATCTCAATAAGCATTTATCGAATAGTAATTGTATGGCAATTATTTAATTTTCTTGAATTCAAGCATTTTTTAAAGTGAGAAAACTTTCCTCCTCCTCCTGTCATGGCTGGTTCTTCAGGCGAAGAATGTAGAAACAGCTGCAGGAAGGTCAGCTGATAAGTGATTGAGATTATTCTAAGAAAGAGGCATGCCCAACTCAAAGAAGCAGGCTTGTGAGGGCAGAAGAAGTGATAGAGAAGCATGTCAGAAAATTATACAATTAATTCCAGATTCTGTGATTTCAAGAAGTCATTCCAGGAATGCCTTTGCTTTCTACCAATTTAGATTCATTCCAAATTTCCACTCTCCTCTTACAAGCTTCTCTTATATCAGTGCTATACTCTCTAGGCAGGTCACATGTGTTAGTGTCTAAGTCCTCCAAGAAAAATATGAGGTCTTATCTTTGTAAGGCTCTAACCCGACCTGGCTCTCCCCACCTCCAACCTGCTCACCAGCAGAAGTGCTACTCTCAGCAGGGAACACAGCTCAGCCCAGAAGCTGTCATGGGAAAGCACAGGATGTTGTAAAAGAAGATAAAGTAGGACAAGGAATTTTGCAGGTCCCAGGACATCTGGGAACATCTGGAGACACTTGAAAATTTACACTGGACCTTCAAGGACTTTGCCCACTGAAGTACAAGATAGCTAGAGAATTCTGGCCAGAAATGTTGATTAAAATCTTCCTGCCTAATGTCCCCTGCCTTCTTTCCATCCCCACAAAAGGGGCACGCTTCTCTTTGTTCCCTACAGAAGGATTTTTCATTTTCTGTCTGCCTGCACCCAGGCACAATAAACTCCATGCCATGTTGCTTTTACACAATCCTGGTGGTCTCAGCTGGTCTCCCCCACCAACCCTGTGTGTTACAACATTATACACTGTTGGACTGCAATGAGGAAAAAGCATATGTAAATGAATAGGGGAACAAAAAATAGAAAACAGGAACTGATAAAATCATAGCTGATGAGGTTTTGATGTATGCATAAATTTATTAATTTTGTAAGAATATTAATACAGTGCTCTTGATTACTTTGCATTTTCTCTGCTTCAAATAACTAAGGAAGGCAGTTTTAAAGAGTATGCTTAATCCCAGCACTTAGGAGGCTGAGGTAGGAGGAGCGTTGTGAGTTGGAGGCCGGGTTGGGCTACAATGGGAGTGCGAGGCCAGCCTGAGCTACATAGTGCGACCCTGCCTCAAAAAACCAGGGCTGGGAGTTTGGCTCAGTGGCTTGAGCGCCTGTCTGACAGGCATGAGGTTGCGAGTTCAATCCCCGGTGCCACAAAAAAAAAAAAAAAAAAAGTATGCTTAAAAACAGTTGAGATAATAAAGTTGCTATAAAAATTCATCATGTGTATGTAGAATCAAGAATTACCAATAATGCTACATTGCTACATAGTCTAATTACTTCATTGCTTCAATCCATATTCTTTATTTTACATTTTTGGGTTAATCTAACTCTCTTCTGCATACATTTTCAATCCAGAATCACCATCTTTGAGAACTGCCCCCAACACACACACACGTAAACACATGGGTTCCTACAGCCATAATCACACTGTGACAAAGGTCTCTGGCATGGCTAACTACAAAACGAATGGAGACCTGCCTGAGGAAAATGCAATTCACTGGTTGCCTACAGCCAGTCACATTTTCACTGAGAATGTAAATTGACAAACAGATTGAAATTGAGTCCTGGGCAGAGTCATCTATTTCTCATTCATTCAATTGATAGGCCTCAAAGCTACTTTGACCCATGACTTGAGGCCTAGTCTTTCAGCTTCTGTGAATTCTTACATACTCTTATATACTTCCATAAATTCTCTCTCTTCTCTCTCTTCCTCTCTCCTTCTCCTTCTATCTTCCTCTCCTACCCCATAGGTTTTTGTTAAATATAACTAGATGTTAATTAGTTTATTGAAACACTTTATCTTTGAGGAGGTTTATTTAGTGGTTCCTACTGTCTGAAAAATCTAACCACATGCCCCCTCACTCTCACTCTTAATCTCAAATCTCAGTTACTATCCAATCCATTCTTCTCAATCAAGACAATTTAAGACTATCCAAGAAGCTTTTAAAACCTGTTATTTCCCAGCCACAGCCCACACATGCTGATTCTGAAACTTCAGACACAGAGCCTTAACATAAAAATGATTTTTAGTTCCCCAGGGTATTCTGAGAATCAACCAGGATCAAAAACTACTGGCGAGTGACAACACATTCCCCCATATATCTAGTATATGGTAAAGTTCATTCTAACCATAAACCTTATCTACCAATTATTTCAACCTTAAGAAAATCAAACATAGGAGCACAATGATGTATCAGTATAAGTTCATCAACTGTAATAAGTATACAACTCTGGAAGGAAAGGCTGTGTATATATGCGGACAGGATATCTCCATGGGGAATCTCTGTACCTTCCACTCAAGTGGAACAAAGTTCATTTACAAAAAACTCTCACTAGTTCCCCCACATACTCTTTCAGTTCTTGCTTATGTTATCTACTCCTTGTAGACCACAACATCTGCAGAAGTTGTTTATCCAACATCTACACATTGTCTCTGCTTAGATGCTAATTACCATGGCCAAAACAGAACTCTGGGTTCCACCTTTGGCTCCTAACCCTAAAACAGCTTCTGCTCAACTCTATCTCTGTAATTGCAACATCTCTCACTAAGGACTCAAGCCAAAAATTTGAGTTGTACTTGATTTTTCTGTTTTCCTTACCCTCCAATCCTATCTGTGAAGCAATTCTTATGAACTTTGATTATAAGACAGAGCACTACCTTTAATCCCAGCACTTTGGAGGCTGGGGTAGGAGGAGCGTTGTGAGTTCGAGGCCAGCTTGGGCTACAACGCGAGTGAAAGGCTGGCCTGAGCTACATAGTGCGACCCTGCCTCAAAAAACCAGGGCTGGGAGTTTGGCTCAGTGGCTTAAGCGCCTGCCCTGGCAGGTGCAAGGCTGTGAGTTCGATCCCCGGTGCCGGAAAAAAAAAAAAAAAAAACAAAAACAGAGCACTAAAGTGACCGCTGCTCACCATCTCCTCTGTGCAGCCTCAGACCACATCACTGTCCCATCAGCTAGACACCTGCAATCACTTGAGCACGTTAGTCAATTATTTTCAGCTTCCCATCAACTCAAAATGAAATTCCAATCCCCCAGCTACCCTACCCCTCCTTGCATAGTGCAGTCTCTGCCTGCTTCCCCACCCCATACTTCTTCCAGATCTCCACTCAGACATCACCCCCTTGGAGGAGTTCTTCACCACTTCTCCACCTAAAAGGGCATCCTTCTTACTCCATCCCTGGCATACTTAACTACCTGCACTATTTTTCTTGGTAATGTGTATTGCCATGGAACACTAAAGTGTATATCCATTTTTTATTTACTTGTTGTCTCTTTCACTCTGATCAAAGCGCCATAATGACAGCAAGGATATCATCTGTTTAGTTCTCATGATAATACCATTGGTTATCATGTGCCCAGCACATAGTAGGTACTCAGTAAGTCATAGCGCTAGTGGATCCCCTAGAATGAGCCCAGCAGAAAATAAGTAATTTTCTTCTTTGTATGAAAACAAGCACACCTTTAACCAACATATGGAAATGTGGATCATTATGGGAAAGAGGTTGTTTTTATTTTTTTTTTTTTTTCAGAAAAAGATAAGTGAGGCCGAAACTTGTCCTGTCTTCACCACAAATGAAATTAACCAAGGCTCAACAGAACTCAATCTCTTTATCTATCAAACAAGAAACAAAATATTTCACCAAGGCTCGGGAGGAAAGAAAATGAGGTTACTCGACCAAAAAGTTTCCAGTTTCTCAGAAAACATGAATTTTACCAATTCGAGGTATTGTTACTATACTGTCTGGCCACGACTGATGAAACAGATACTTGGATTCCATGAAGTGAAACACTTGCTAATGTCACTGCTGGGCTCTTCAGACCTTCTGCAGGTGGCTGGCTCCTTTGTTCTATTCCAACCTTCTAGATGCCACACCACCTCCCAAAAAAGTCCATCTGTTATGAGATAGTACTCTGGCCTAATTGCCCAGAAAGTCCCTATTTTTGTCTATTGTTTGTTTGTTTATTTTCTCAAAACTCTGACATGTAAAGTAGAAAAAAAAAACAATGACTAAAACCGAATGGAGAGGGCAAAGTTGCTTAGCACCTAACATAAATGAGATGTCCTTTGTCCCTTGTGCTCAGAAGACAAGGCTCCATTCCTGGGGGCGATGTGCTATTAAGGAAAGGCACAACCAGAGTCAAAGAGAACACACTGGGCTCCTAAAGGAAGAAAAATTGCATCAACAAGCCAGCAGCAAACCATTTCTTGGATTCATGTTCGAACATATTTGCCATTCCTCTACAGACTCTAAGGTTTCCATCAAACTTTTTGTAACATACGGCACAATCGTGTACTCTACATTCACATATACCAATATGAATTGATTTTTTTTCTCAAATATCATTCCATAAAGAATAAACTAATTGAAAAAATTAGTTAACACCTAAGCCTGTTTAGTTAGGTTTCCCTAAACCAGAGCTCTGAAAGGTTTCTCCGTATAATCATCCAGTCGATAGATACTTTGTGCATATCCATCATGTGCTAAGTCCTGCACTCAGCACTGGGAACAAAGGATGACTTTTAGAGATGTATTCTTTTTCTAAAGACACCTGGAGTATAGTTGGAATGATGAGATCCATCTCTAGAGATCTACAATACAGTCAAGTTGGTCAGCACATTGAGAGTGATGGAATAGTGGCAGGTTGGAGGATTAGATAGAACTGGGGAACCAGACAGAGCACCACTCCTAATGAATTGTGTGTGTGGGTGTTTCACAACCACAGTGAGGAACAATGTCTCGATTTGTAAAATGGAAATTGTGATATTCTACCTGCGTCATGAGATTGCTACCAGAAGTCAGTAAAGTAGCACACCCAAAATGCTGGGCACACTGCCTGCTGTCTTAACTGCTTAATCAATTCTGAGTGATTATTTTCCTCATTAATGAAATGTGAGTAAGGTAACAGCTCAGAGCAGGGAGAGTGCTTTCAGATACAGAGATAAAGTGAGAATTTTTCCAGGAGGTAGCATTTGAGTTGGATCTTCAAGAGTGAATGATATTTAGGTTTATGGAACCTACAGAGAGAACCAAGAAAAGAGGCCATATTGGGGGAATAGTAAATGGTTGTTTTTGTTTTGTAGCAAAGACAATATGAAGAAGAAAATCAGAGAAATGATGTTGAACAAATAGGGTAAGGTATATTATGAAGAATCTTGAATATCAAGTAAAGGAATTTGGATTTATTTAAAAGACAGAACATTGCTAAGACACTAACCTTTGGATAAGAAACAAGAAAAAAGAAAGGTTTAACTAGAAGTAATGGGTAAGAATGAAAGAATGGAGCCAGGTGCAATAGTCCACACTTGTAATCCCAGTTACTTGGGTGACTGAGGCGGGAGGATCACAAGTTCAAGGCCAGTCTGGGAAACTCAGTGAGACCCTGAAGCCCCAGGTTCAATCCCCAACATTGCTGGGGTAAAGGGGAAGGGAGGTACATTTGAGTGAGTAAAGCTCATTGGAAAACTTTGGAGATGCCTAGACACGGAGTGACACAAACAAGCTTTCATCTCCCCTGTGATAACTTGTAGCCCCCTGATTCAGAGCCCCAGAATCTTTGCTTGGGTAGCTACAAGTAATTCATCAGTGCTGGCTTGAGAGATAAACTGTGTTATTACCCATCCCTGAACTAACACCTAACAAGACGTGAGAGCATGTTGATGATCTCTACAAAAAAGACACATGCCGCACTCTAATAAAAAGACAAGACAAGAATCTGAATGGTTGCCATTAGCTGCAAAATGATAGCAAAGTCAATTTCAAGTTTTAGGACAGAGGACTCAGTTTATGATTCATACAAACCAACTGCTCTCACCTAGTCATTTATGGGTGGAGTAGCTCACACAGGTCAGCTAGCTCCTTGGGAACTCGACATTTCAGTAGAGGGTTATTTGATTCATCGTGGATTCTGGTTTTTCGTGGGACCCCTGTGCCCTGCCTAGAAAAATCTGGTGGAAATTACAAGGTGAGAAATTGAGTTTAGTGCCACGATAACAGGATGCACCTGTAGATTTTGCAGAATTAGCAGCGGTATTCTCTCAACATCAATTTGAAAGAACTTTGCCATTTGCAAAGTGCCAGCCAGAGCAGAATCTGAAGTGTTCTCACATGCCTGCCAATCATGGATACCTGCCAAACAACACTGTCCATCCATTCACCAGCCACTCATCTCACAAGGACTGCAGTCTATGTCCTCTAACCTCTCTTGTATTGCTCTTCTTTACCAGTTCCTTTGGGGATTGTTAATTTGACAGATTCCTTTGCAGTTGGTGGAGCACTTTTCTATCTTTGCCTCCAGTCCTCAAAGATAGATTACCAACACTTTGACTTCAGGAATCTCTTTGATTTTTGTTTTTGTATCTCTCAGACCAGAGAAACTTGGTGGTGGGTCTTGGTCCTGGAAACTTAATCAGTATTTATTGAGTTGAATAATACTAAAAATTACAATTAAGAGCACACGAACCATGTGACAAGTAAATGGTGGGACCTGGAATGGATATTTTAGGTCATGTGTAAGAGGTAAAGGACTGAAAGACTTTGGATGCCAGACTGAGAAAATAACCTTTTATGGTATTAAACCTAAGAAGAACATCAAATGACGAAACAGCAGGCTGTCTGCAACCACCCCAATCATTACAGTGCCACCCTCTAAAAAAAAACCCCAAAGGATTTTCTTCTTTTCCAAGTTTGGCTCTGAGGCCACAGTTCTTCTTAGAGAAAGGATAGTGAGATTACAGAAAAACTGCATTCATGTGCTGCCTGCAGGTAACACAAGGCAGGTCTGATCACATAAAGGATTTCTGGAGAAACAAGCAGCCATTTCCTTTTTCAAAGGCCCATTTCTTTTTCTCTTTGGGTAGATGATGAGCATCCTCAGAGAAGGGACCATGTGTTAATTTCTTGGCTATCTACATAGACTCCAGCATTGTAGGGACACAGCCAATATTTGTCAATGGATTACTTGACAGCGTTGAAACTCTTCAATCTGAAGACTCAATGATCAAAATAATATTACAATCTGAATTCCACTTTTGCCTGTCCTTGAATTCCCTGGTGAAGATATTAGCAAGGATGGAAATGGTCAAGAGGACTGCAGCAGGAAGAAAAGAAAGAGAGATCATGTGAGTCCAAGACTAAACAAGCTTCCTCTTTATCCTGAATTACAGAGAAAGCTGTGCTTATCATTTTAACACATCCTCAAAGCTAACTTAACTCCAAAAAGCATAAACAGAAAATTGGAATCTTACTCAATATTCTCTATAATGTTGGGGGGGCTAACATTGCAAAATAAATTGCAAACTATTATCTTCAAGTAATATTTTAAAATTCTTTTAAGATCTGCACTACCTCCTGTTTTTCACTCCATGTTAGTTCCTTCTATATCTCTCTTCCTCATCTCTGCGTCTCATCATCCATCCACCATTTTTTGGGAAGGTAATTTTATTTCAAAACCTTGTTTTTGTTTTTGTTTGTTCATGCACCATTTTTGACAGTGCAATTTTTCTCATGCTTGGCATTTTTACTTTGCAAACTTATGGCCACCATGTCAAGCATACCTTGGAGTACTGATGACAAAAAATTCAATACAGAGCTCATCTCAGCAATCTCTAATCTCTGGTATGAAACCCCCCTCAATTATCAGGAGTGAGAAAGTTGTGGTACATATCACCAAATGGAACCTACCATTCCTCTGTATTTACTTCTTTCCTGACTCTTTCTTCTTTATCTTATCCTTTCCCTTACCTTTTTCATTTTTGCATTCACTCCTTCATGAACCATTTCGCTTCCATTCATAGGAGTATCTGAGCCAGTTGAACTGGAGTCATTATTGAAATAACCATTGACAAGTCATATGGGTATGTGAAGGAAAATAGAAAAAAGGCAACTGATTTCTCAGCATCTCACTTTTCTCTCTCTACTCTTTTACATACTCCTTCAAAATCTAGGCTTTGGAAAAAAAAAAAAAGAAACTTTTTGTTACAAGTGAACTATCACTCCTGTGGTAGTGGGAGAGACTGAGGAGCCAAAGTTTTGGATAATAAAAACCAGAAGCAAAGCTCTTATCTTCCCACTATAGTAGGAATGAAACAACTCGAGTGAACAACTCCTATCCATAAATGGTATCACCTGTCTGCCACTCATCTAATGTCTATCTCATATACCTGGACTTAACTAATTCATCTGATTATCTCAATTCAGTGAATTTTGCCTTTACCCAAACTTACAACTTAGGTTATATCTGCCTCTTATTTCCATATCCAGGTATTAAAAAACTGCATTCCCTTGCAAGATTTTCTGGCAACGAGCCTCCATTTTATTTTGATTTACATCACCTCATTCAGGTCCTTATTATTTCCTGCCCAGGCAGCATTTTTGCAGTCCCTGTTTCCCCTGCACATTTACTCCACCCTGCACATCATTCCGACTCAGCAAATAATGGCATCACCTGGATTGTGTCTCACCTCTGTTCAGACATCTTTGGTGGCTAAAGTGTAAACATCTTATTCTGCCCTTCAAGGTCCTTCCTACTTTAGGTCCAGCTGACATCTTTTTCCTTAGTTTCTACTATTCATCTACCAAAATCTACTTCTGATTGGCTGATGTCCATGCTTTGTGACTTCAGCTATATCCATGCTTCCAGAGTAACACTTAGGTCTCTCCAATTTAAATTGCTTCAGTAAGGTTTTCCTTCCTAAATTTCTGTTGGTCTTATGATAAGTGTTCACCACCCTGGACTATTGCAAAGAAACTTGTCTCCATCCTAAGAGGGGGGCAGTCTGGGTCAGAAATTTGGTGTTCGATATGCTAAATAGTTTCTTCTGGAAAGTCCCAAGCATTTCTGAAAATAGAGTTGAGCAACTTTCCTGATAAACTCCCTCTCAACTTGCACAGTTGGCCATCTGTCCTGTGAGGAATTCAGTTACTGAAGATTTTTCTTCTTAAACTAATCTACTGATATTATCTAGATACCATTTCTTCCAAAAAAAAAAAAAAAAAACTTCCCCCAGAAAACAAATCTTTGAACTGGACTGATAAGAGACTATCTCCTCCTAATAGGTTTGAAACAAAACTTTGATAGGTACTCACAAAGAATTTGTCTGAACTGCTTTAAAATATAACAGGTACACGTGGATGGACACTCATTATGTGTTATTCCCTATGTCAGGTGACATGAGTTCAGAGATGTAGTGTACACCAGTCTGTCCTCTAGAGCCCATATTTTGTCACCAGTAACCTAAGATCTGTGGAGCTTCAGAGTTTGAAGTGTCCACAACATGCATGAAATTGCCAAACACTTAGTGGGTGTATATTGATGTGCATTTTTTTTCTAAGGAAAGGAACTAAATGTTTCATCAGATTCTCAAAAGGTTCTTAATTCTCCTCAAAAAGATTAACAGCCACCAGACTGGAGAAAGAAAAGCTATTTACATAAAGGATTACAAGACAGTGTGGTGAGTGCTTTGTTAGAGTATAAAGAATTAGAAAAGGCTTAGTGTTCCATAGCTAAGTGAGGTTATATTAAGGGTTTTGCTATTTTAATGAAAAACTCATCATGGGAAAGGGTTTTGATATATAGTTGGTCTTACATATCTGTGAATTTTGCACCCATAAATTCAACCAACCATGGATTACATATATGCAGAAATAAAATTGCATTTAGCCTGGTAGAGTGGCATTTACCTATAATCCCAGCATTCAGAAGGGTGAGACAGGAAGATTGTGAATTTGAGGCCTACCTGAGCTAGAGTGAGATCCTATGTCAAATAGAGAAACAAATAAACTGTGTCTGGACTGAACATACACAGACTTTTTTGGCTTTCATCATTTTCTTAAAAAATGCAACTGTTCATAAAGCATTTACATCATATAGGTATTTAGAGATGGTTATAGTACAGTATTTGGGAGAATGTGCATTTGTTATATGCAAACATTGCTATCTTATATAAAGGACTTAAGCATCTGCAGATTTTAATATCCACTTGGGGTTTTGGAACCAACCCCTCACACATACTGAGAGATGACCCCATGAATAGCCTCAGTAAGAAGTGATATATGCTTTGTGATCCTCTCTCTCTCTCTCTATTTCTCTCTCTCTGTCTCTCATCTCTACATAGTGTTGTGAAGCATCAGTCAGAAAACTCAAGGCTGATAAACTACAACTGAGTGTACAATCACAGTGCAAACTGAAAGTCAACTAGATTTTTTTACTTTGATCTCTCTCAACCACAAGAGTTGGTCTTCCTACTTTTTCAGAAAAAAAATTGGACTTTGTGATTGTTTTTACCTTTTCATTAATACAAATTTAATATTCTATAATTACAAAAACTTAATAATTTTACTTTTTTACTAGTAGACCTGGTTGTTGCTTACCTATATGAACTTCAGCAACATCTTGCTACAGATGTCAAGATGGGTTTAGAATGTGCCAAATGGAATTGCGTTCTTTTGATAGCTTCCATATTTTGAAAGATAGGTGGAACATTTTTGGACAGAAGTTTAAAAAATGCATTCTTGAAGAGTCAGTCTAATACTATTATACTATTATGGTTGCTCTTAAGTATCTGAGAATCATT
This sequence comes from Dasyprocta punctata, assembly GCA_004363535.1. Lineage (NCBI taxonomy): Eukaryota > Metazoa > Chordata > Mammalia > Rodentia > Dasyproctidae > Dasyprocta > Dasyprocta punctata. The sequence goes on along the minus strand of RJWM01012818.1, from coordinate 2,629 downwards.
AAGCCATCCCTAAGTGTATTGCCATCCCATGATACAGGAACTTAGGAAGCTTGATTTGCCCCTTGAAGCCAACTGTATTAGTCAGGAACATGTATAGAAAAGACCCAACAATAATGTGGCTTAATGCACAAAAAACAAGTAGCTTCTTCACATACTTGCAGATACATGTTCAAGGCTCTCAGGCTGAACACAGCACTACCATTTTCAACACTAGGCTTTCCAAATCACTCTGGCATATCTACTTCAGTCAGCCACACAGAAGAAAAGTGAGGGTTAAATCAGAGAGGAGTGCTAAACAGTATTTCCACTCATGTTCCTTAGCAAAAACTCATCACAGACCTCACTTTGCTATGGGACACTAGAAAATGTATTTTCGTATGCCCCAAAAGAAAGGAAGACCAGCTACTGTGAATCTGTCCACCAGTCCACTCTCACCTCACAGAGCATACTTCTTTTCCACTTTCAACAAATGTGCACCCTCACTATCTTTTATGTGTATCTTGATCAATCCTTTGTTTGGGACACCAAACTTGGAATAATCCTTCCAGAACCTACCATCTAGTAACATTTTTTGATGAGCCTAGCCAGGGTGTTAAGAAGCTTGTGGGGCGATTATTTTTCCTTTTTCTCCTCTTCCTGTTTTTACATCCTTGGCTGCTCACTTCAGGCACAAATCAGGCAGATGAGTGCTGCCAGAATGTCTGCCACTCGAAAACTCCCATTGCAGGATAATTTGGTTGTGGAACAGAACATCTTAGGGTCTGCTGGGTGCAAGAAATCTTCCATGTAACATGCAGGTTTATATATTACATGTGTGTGATGTAAAGTGCTCCATTTCCTAAAACCTCTGGGAGCCATCTCAATTCGCTTTTATGACAGGTTTCCCAATCATCCTTGTGGACACCAGAAATCTCACCCTTATAGATGTAGATGTTCACTTCCAGGGAATGTATGGGCCTCCTCCCTCTCCTTCTATATCTGGGAAAATCCCTTTTCTATTTTTTCTAGCAAAAATTCTAGGTAATTTTGGAACATGTGCCTCAGGGCCTGAGCAAAACGAATAGAATAGAAAATGAAGGTCAGCCCAACCCAACCCAACCCGACCCAACCTGTTGGGATTACGTGAAAGTACAGCTGCAGTATTTGAGCCAATAGATAGCAGATTCAACCTTCGTACTTGGAACTTACAAGGCTTTTTCTTAAATATGGAGGAATAAGCTTCTATCTCTACGGGCCTTAAGAAAATTACTAAAATCAGGACAAATGGGAGGGGTACTTTTCTCCAAATAGATAGATCCAGTCAGGGCTCCACTCTGGTCTTTGTGGAGTCACAGTGGACTGAAGCGTATGGAGAGTTCTAGAGAAGGTGACAAAAGAGGAGCACCAGTGCCACTTGCTGTGCCAGAGATCTCTGGTAGGAAAAAGGAGCTTCAGGAGGATTATAATACTGGATGGATTAACATGAGACCTAAAATGAGTCTTTTTTTTTTTTTTTTTGAGACAGTCTTGCTATGTAGCTCAAGCTGTCCTTGAACTCACTATGTGGATCAGGCTAGCCTCAAACTTGTGGCAATCTTCCTGCCTCAGCCTCCTGAGTACTGGGATTATAGGTGTGTGCCACCACTCCTGGTTGACCAGTCTTATTTTGGGAATAAAGAGATGTATTAGTGTCTTAGTTACTTTTCTCATTGCAGAGACAAAATATCTGATGCCCAAAATCAAGGAAGGAAGTATTTGTTTGGCTCACAGTTTGTAGAAGTTTCAGTCCATAGTCAGCTGGCTCCAAGGCAGAGTGGCATGGCAGAAAAGCATCACAGAGGAGAAACAGTTCATGGTGGGTAGAAGGTAACAAAGCAAACAAGAGACCTTAGCGTGTCTTTGTTGTCCCTTTTATACTTTATCTAGGCTACTGGTATTACAGTGGGGCCAAACCAATCAGTGGACTGATTTAGTAATTATACACCCAAAATTCCAGAATCACACACTCTATATCCAGCCATCTCTGAAAAAGGCCCACCTATGACCACGTGAGGCTTTGGGGGGACATCTAAACACAAGCTATAACAATTAGGAATCCTGTTACTTATGAGAAAAATCCAGCTGTCTTTCATAGCAGATTAGAAAAAGCTTTCCAGAGTGAAAAGAAAACCCACCAACTGGGAAAATATCTTAGTCAATTGTCCATCAGACAAAGGACTTCTATCTAAAACATATAAAGAATTAAAAGAAATCAGGCCCCTAAAATTCAAGGACCCAATCCAAAAATGGGCATCTGAGATGAATACACACTTCTCAGAGAAAAAAATACAAATGGCAAATAAATATATGAAAAAATGTTCAACATCAATGGTCATTCAGGAAATGTAAATTAAAACAGCACTGAGATTCCATCTCACCCCAGAAAGAATGGCCAAGATTAAAAAAATCAAGCAACAACAAATGCTGGAGGGGCTGTGGGGAAAAAGGAACTCTTCTCCACTGTTGGTGGGAGTGTAGACTGGTGCAGCCACTGTGGAAGTCAGTGTGGAGATTCCTCAAGAAGTTAGGATTAGAGATCCCATTCAACCCAGCTATCCCTCTTCTGGGCATTTTCCCAGAAGAATTGAAAACATCATATCACAGTGATATC
>RJWM01012817.1:0-55322 GCA_004363535.1 Dasyprocta punctata | reverse complement strand
CTAACTTAGTCATATTCTTGACATACAGCCTAACATAGTGGTAAAAAATAAAGAGCACTAGAGGAGGGATCAGATTACTACCATCTTGTTTGGAATGTGTTTCCAATCACAAGACCTAAGAATCACCCCACAGGGTCTGATCCAGCAGGTCTGGAATGAGATGGTATATTCATTCCTACCTAGATTCTAGGGCATGCTGATGCTGCGTGTCTCAGGACCACTCTTGAAGAAGCATCAAACTAGTTGATGGCAAAAATCTTTCTATTAGGAAATATAGGTATCGCTGGGAGTTTGGCTCAGTCGCTTAAGCGCCTGCTTGGCAGGCGCGAGGTTATGAGTTCAATCCCCAGTGCCAAAAAAAAAAAAAAAAGGAAATACAGGTGTCAGCGAAAAGGTAAATTATTGTCAGGAAGAGGGAAAGCAAAAATTCTCCACAGGGAAACTGGTATACACCAAAAGGAGAATAAATGATTAAGACCATTTCATTTAATAAACTCCACCCCAGAGAACAATACAACCCTAACACATGTAGTAATAAATAATTTTCACAAATAAGAAAATTAAGATGTATTTAACTCAAACTTTAAAAATATTCTAACTTCCCATCATAGATTCTTCTTAAAAGTCAAGAAATTCAAATATACAAACACAAGAAAACACAGGCAACTTTTCTGTAAGTGAAGCCACTTTGATTATATAAGAAAGGTTAAATTTCCTATTTCAACAAGAGAAAGAAGGCCAACACTTTATCTTTTAGGTGAGCCGCGAACCTGGTACAATCAGGCATCTTCTGATGTCTGCAATTTCCATCACCTCCTGCCTGCCCTCCAACTGTGTTTATCCTGGGTGACTCTCCGGCACTTGTACATTCTACTCTCCTCGATGTTTTGTGGAAGGAAAACAGCAACCAAAACCCCATTTCAAACCACTCTGGCATTAATAACTTGTAGGGACAGTGCTTTACAATTTTGCTACCTTGTTTGTGCTTTGAAAGGTATCTTTTAAAGACATAATATAATGACTTTAATGGGAATTTTGGCAACAGAACTGGAGGTAAAAGAAAGACTTTCCTCCAAGGTTGTGTAAATTACTTTGAAAGGGATCAATTTAACACGCAACTGGATTGTGAGCTTCAAGAATCGCATCCATCTCATTCCCCTGACTGCCTATCTCTTACAGAGTACTCCAGGGCATGACGGGAATACTTAATAAAGCCTGGATAGAGGAAAGGCTCTGCATTTGCATTCCTAGTAACTCGCTCTGACTACCCTTTAGACATTTTTCATTAACTAATTGATGTTCCTATGTGCATTTTTCATCTCAACCTGATTGGCTCACTTGCCTCAAAACTCTTGACCTCTCGAAAGCCAGCCACCATCAATCACCACATATCTAGCAAACCCATGTGCTCCTTCCTAGCGGGACCATCCTGACTTAGATGTTTGTCTGTCCCTCTTGTGGTCAGGAGTTAGTTTCTACTAAATGTGTGTGTTGATTTTCTTTTGGTCCTGTTATTTACAGACATTGGGGAGGCATCTATTTATCTAGAATTTTTCATCAACCTGGGCATAGTTTAGGTTATCTTTTTTTTTTCTTTTTCTGAGACAGGGTCCCACTGCAAAGTTTAGGCTGGCCTTGAGCTCACTTTGTAGCCTAGGCTGGTCTTGAACTTGCAATGATCCTCCTGCCTCAGCCTCTGGAGTGTTGGGATAACAGGCATGCACCACCATACCTGGAAGTTGAGACTACTTTGAAATAATTGTTGAAAGAATTATAATATCTAAAGTTCTGCTTTCTTAAGCTCCAGAAAGATCAGACACCTAACTTGGTTTCTATCTTACAAGATCTTCCTCTGCCTCTGAGTGGCCCCTCTCTGTCAAGGGACCCTTTGTGGCATCCCAAACACAGAGAGCACATAAAGGTGCTGAAGACAACACCCCTTCTCCAGAAACAGGCATGGTGAAACTTGTCACCAAAATATATAGACCCTTATGACTAAGACATTTAAGAGCCTAGGGAATCTTTTTCTAGATATACTGTCCCCCATGTCTGCAGAACAAAATGAGACTTTGTTCAAATGCTAAGAATTATTTTGTGCTTTTAGAAACAGGTATTTCTCTTGAGGAAAAGGAAACTTGGAAACAAGCATTTATTTTGCCAAAAGGAGAAAATAATTAATGCGTCTTTCCCCAAGACGGCATGAACGCAGTAGATTTTTTAAAGAAGCATTGTTTTTCACGGTACTGTTAAATACCTTTTTGTTTGTTTGTATGTTATTTTCCCCTTTCCTTATTTCAAGTTGCAGCTCTGAGTGCCACACAAAATACTCACATCAGTCACACACAGCAGCAGATAAACACAACATTGAGTAATTCATAAAACTCTTAAATTTGTATACATTTTTATATTTATGTCCCAGTGTAGCCTGTGTAAAGGATGATAAGGTGCTTTATTTTGGCAACTAAAAAGCCACTGAATAGTACAATTGCTAGCAATTTCTTTTCATAAAAACATATAATAGGTTTTAATTTGAAAAAAGCTAACATTTTCAGATTTAAATATAATTGACTTAAAATTTAAAACTTCATATTTGCTGTCCTCTTTAATTTTACAAGATACTTTAGAATATTTTAGAGAAGAGTTAACTTTCAAAACATATACTTGCAAATGTTTTATAATATTTTATTTATTTATCTATTTTGATGACGATTGAGCCGAGGAACTCACACATGCTAAGCATACATTCTACAACGAGGATACACCTCAGCCACCATCTTAAAGATTTAGAACACAATATTTAAATGTTGTATACTTTATGATTATATTTTTAATTGTTTAGACAATTACTATGAAAGAACACAAACTGAAAATCTTTAGCATAAGAAAATAATTAGTGATTTTGCTTAAATAAAGGCAAGATGTAATAATTTGCATGAACTGACTTTATTCTTATGTGGACACAGAATGCAGAAATAAATGGATAATAATATTTAAAGTGAAATGACTGAAATTTTGCTCACTTGCTGTCATAAAATTAATAAAACATTGCAAAAGTATGTTTATCAGGACAGGAGGCTAGTGCATATTTTTATTAACAGTTCATTAGCTTGATTCATAAACTACTTCAACATATAGTAGGTAGGTCCTCCAGCTGTAACACTGCATTGGGCCCCACAGTCTTTAAGGGTGTGCTATGCTGTTCCAACCAACCACACAGCACCTGAATTCTCACAGTCACAATGGCCCACTGAAGAAGGAGCACACAGAAAGATGGTAAAGTCAATGACATGTACTAAAGACATCAGAACTAAGTTTTAAACCAAGTAGACCTATCCTACCCATAATGTCATGTCTCAAATACTTTTATTTATGATTTATACTCTTCTGTAAATACTCATTTTCAGTTTCATTATAAGGAAGTTGTAGAGATCAACTGTATGGCTGAGTCTAGAGGTAACAACACTCTACAGTATACTTAAAATTTGCTAAGAGGCTGGAGTTTATATTAAGTACACCCACCTTAAAAAATAATAAAGGGACAGACTGGGCACAGTGGTGCACACATGTAATTCTGGCACTTGGGAGACTGAGGCAAGAGCATCACTGTGAGGTTGAGATCAGCCTGGGATACACACTAAGTTTAAGGCCAGCCTAGCATGCATAGTGAGACTCTTCTCAAAACAAAACAAAAAACAAACAAACAAAAGAGAGGCAACTTTGACAAGTGACATTTTCATTGGTGCATACTTATCCCATAATTCACTTCTTCATAGACATTAAATATATGCAGCTTTTCATATAGCAAAAATAAATGGTTATTACTTAGATCTAGATGTTTCCTCAAGCTCATGTAGACATGGGGTCTTTTCTAAAGTAGCTATATCTAAGGTGTGTGATGGTGGCATTAAGGGTATAATACTGTGACTAAGGTGTTATGATTACTAAATTAGTCCACTGATGGGTTTTGCATAGTTCTGGGTATATAAAATGGAAAGGCCCACCCTAGGGGTGGAGGACACCACACAAAAGCCAGCTGGCCCGGAAGGGATCAAGGGAGACTCAGGCTGTTGCTGCTGTTGTATGCTGCTTCCTGCCCGCCATGCCACGAACTGTGTCTCCTCTGCAATGCCCCTATGCCATGCCACCCTGCCTTGGAGCCACATGACCATGGATTAAAACCTCTAAAACTTGTGAGCTGAATTTATCTTTAACTTTGGATGCTGGGTACTTTGTCTCAGCAACATGAAAAGTCTTATTTTTCCTTCTCTCCTAATCTCTGTTACATTCTTTTGTCTTCTTTCTTGCAAGTTTTATTCTGTCTTGCCATATTGTGTATGATAGAGCTTAAAATAAAGAATGGGGATTTTTTAACCAATAATAAACTGATTATAAATTGTAATTTTTATATTATAGTTCGGATTGGAGCTCAAAATCAAATTGGGAAGTGGTAAAAAAAAAAAAAACTACTTTAAAATGGCTCCCCTTCTAGGTATAGGGAGATAATTTTCCATGAGTCTCTCATTTTTCTATGTAGCTGTGATAGGAGGTCCTAATGGCCCCAGACTATTTTTCTAAAGATGTTTCTATAATGGGCAGCTTTGCAGATAGAATAAGAGGCAGGATTTCTTATTATTCCACATAATGTCTTCCACAGAAGTGAAAAAATGGGTATAAAAGACTCAGGTTCCTTTCCCTCGGGAATCTCAGCAGGGATGCAGCCCCACTGCGCACAGCTCCACCTGAGGACCACTGTCCAACCTCCATGACCTGGCAGAAAAAGAGATCTCACTTGAGTAAGATGCACTTCCTGGATGGCTGTTCTATGGTGATAAAGGCTTTGAATGTGCGCTGAGTTTTGTATCATTAACCAGCATATCTGAAACTGTGGCAAGCTACTACTTTTGCCCTCTGGTATGTTCCTCTGCTGTTTCCTGGCCACGATGAACTAAGAAGTTTCATTTGTCATGCTCTTCTACCATGATATTCCTGCCTTGGAGTCAGTCCATCATAGACTAAATACTCAAACTGAAGGGGAAAAAAAACCCCTCTCTATCTTTAAGTTGCAGGTGCCTGGTAATTACTTCCAGTGATGGGAAAGCTGACTAATATGTTTCACAACTCTTCACATAAGGCTCACCTTCTACTCTCGTCACTTTCCATTTTAATGTCACCCTGTTGCAAGTCACAGACACTGCATTCAGGTCCATGTTCTCAAGATTGTCACCACACTGAGCACACATACTAGCCAGTCTTTCTCTATGTGACACAAAATATTTATCCAGCCTAACACACAGAAGATGCCCCATTGCTATCTATTCAGTACAAGAATCAGTGTAATAGTAGAAGAGACATATCATCGACACATGTGTGTTATGAAATAACAAGGCACTGCCCCATATGGTTACTATAAAATATTTACTCACATTTTTATCATTGCTAAGGCTACTTAGAGTTCATAAATATGTCATTCTGTTAAATATTCACGATCAACACTGCCATGACGAATACTAGTCTCTGTGTTACTGATTAGCTTTATGAAGAGCACAATGATAAGCAATTTTTCCAATGTTGCAAAAGCATGAAGTGTTCAATATTGGACAGTAATCATGATCTTGCAGTCTGAAATTCATTCAGTCTTTTCAAATGCCACATACTTAATTAAAAAATAAAAACAGGAGGTTAATGGCTATTTACTGGAATGAATCAGTGCCAGGTGCCATGGCAGGTAAAGCAGCAACACACCCAAGCACAGTCTTCACTTTACCCACCCTCCCTTCCTGAGGCTGGCTGCTTTTCCTGTTCAGTCTCACTGTAAATCTCATTGTCCTGGGGCTGCCTCGTTTTTAAATGTGAACACTACCAATCCAAATGAACTCTGGGAATAGCCACACATTAAATCTTTTACGCTTATAGCCTAGTTGTTAAAACTTAAATTCTGGTGCTCACCATGGATTTGAATTCTAGTGCCTTAAAATGTTCTATGTAACCTCATTCAAGATGTTAAAAGATGACAGTAGAACCTACCTCACTAATTGTGATAATGATGAAATGAGAGAGTAAGTGTAAATTTGAGCACAGTGACTGATCCATAGAAAGTACTCAATAAATGTTGCTATTATTATAATTAAATTTCATCATGTATTGCTATTTGTTTTCTTGTTTATTTGTTTGTTTGTTTGTTTTTGTTTTTTGGTACTGGGGATCAAACTCATGACCTCACACTTGCCAGGCAGGCACTTACGCCACTGAGCTAAATCACCAGACCCTAGTTTCTTCTTTCCCAGCAAAATCTAAACTGTCAGAGTTTCTCTGGTTCTAAGATGTTAAAAAGACACTGTCTAACAGTGCAGTGTGGGGGGCAATAGGTGGATCCTTGTACTCACAGTGATCTGATGCAAAAGAAGAACTCTGAGGTTTGAGAACTCAACCTTTTAGGAAGAACAAATATAATCTGTTCCAGAAGGAGACTCTGTCTCTATTTCCAAGACTGTTTACTATACAAATATTCTTGAAAAGTCAATCTTGTACAAAGGTCACTCAGTGCTCTGGTCACTGGATATTCAGGAATATGAGAAACCATGGAGAACTGTCTCTCAGCACAAGGCTCTACGAGTAGAGAACATGCCAGTTACCTACAAGACTCTACTGATTAGAACTCAAAAATAAATTTAAAGTGAAAGAAATATAACAATTGCTATAAACTTACATTCGTAACTACACTGAACAAAAATACAACATTATTATATTTTATTGAAATACAACTCCTAAAAAATTCATTTGTAATTTAGGAGGCCACTTATCTACCTCCTTAGATTTTCAGATAACACAAATAGTGTGACCATATCAGTTATGTGGTTTTCAGTAGAGAATGCTCACAGCTTAGTTCAAATTCCACATGATCCATTGCTATACCTGTGCCTGAATCTTTTCATATTTTGAGAATGTGGACCTCCTGGAAGTCTTGGTGCATGAGTCCTTTGTGATCCTATTTGAGCATGGCTGTGGGGTTGGTCTCTGTAGGACACACAGTCATCCATCTGCTTCCCAGTCTGGGCGGATCTTCCCGCTTCTTTTGATTTCCTTTATTCTCTAAAGTACTGTTCTTTCTTCTCCTAATTAACATGGTAGCTTAAAAAAATACGTGTTCATAAAACAAAAATCATGCAGAAGTAAGGCCACCCATGAAATAACCCAAATAGAGAGTCTCACTCACTGTATTGTAAGGTAGAAGAGAAGATTAAGGCAGAATGAAACACACATCATCTTACTATATCGTCCCAAGTCATTACTGCAGCTGACATAGCTCTACAGGGAACCACATTTCTTGATCGTACAAATATATGGGTACTAGAAGGAGAAAAGGAGAGGTTCAAAGTATCACGGAGCCTTGTTTGGGAGCAGAATAGAAAAAGAAACTGGATATAGCTATAGGGCACCAGGGACCTTATAAATTTCTTATTCACCATGTAACTCAAACTCTGACCTTCAGTCTGTTAACATCTCAACATGCACTGAAAACCACTCATATGTGTTGACCTTTTCTGTATCTGATGGTTAATCTAGAGACTGAAAATACTATGCAAACAGTTTTTAAAAAATTCTATCAGTGATTGTATTGCACTAATTTTGTGTTCTTCCCAATGGGTGATACTTTGCAAATCACGAGTCAAAGTGTACTATAAGCAGGTTTGTACTAATTAAAAGTGAAAGATTTATCTGGGAGTGGTAGCCCATGTCTGTAATCCTAGCCCTATAAAATGGTGAGGCTAAAAGATTACAAGTTCAAACCCATCCTGGGCAACCTGATGACTCATCAAGATCATGTGTTTTTTTTTCTTTGTTTGTTTTTTTAAGTGGGGATTTATCTTGGCACAAAGGCCCTGGGTTCAATGCCCAGAATCCAGTATTGTAAAAGAAAGTGGCTAATTAAACATTCAGAAAATAAAGATGCAAAAGGTTTTATCAACCAGTTCTAGCTATGTATTCATCCTCTAAGTATTCAACATTTCATGATTTCTGTTTCTTAGGAATAACCCAATTAATAATTATTTGCCACTAATATGTATAATTTTTCTAAAGTGGTAAATATATCTTACTGTGCATGCTGCAAATGGAAGTAGTAACAGGTACTAGTGGCATTAAAGACTTCATAACTATTGTTACAGTAACAGATTCTTGATTTTAATCAAAATTGGAAGTAGAAGAAGCAACAAGAAACCTATTAATAGGTGTAATTGGTAGCCAGTTGACAATAAAAAACTGTCTGGTTCCAACAATAATTCTCTGGCATTACCTACTGATTCCTACATAATTCCAGTGGAAAGTGGCAACCACTTTGTGTTTTTAGCATTTCACTGGTTAGTTTCAAAAAATCTTAAAATGTCATTTTTTTTATTTAAGAGAAGACACAGAAAAGAAAAACACAAAGCAAAAGAGACAAACAAACAACAACAACAAATCCAATACAATAACATTATAGGCTTACAAAGCAAGATAATAGGAATTTGACAATGGTTGTAATTTTGTATATCATCACCTTCAAAATGGTTTAGATTAACAGATATAGACATGTAAAATTGATCTAATCATATAAGTATCAACTGTTCTTTCCAATAACTAATACATTTAGTAGTATAGTCATTTTAGCTCTCTTATGAATACATATATACAAATTATGTCCCGAAATAAATCAAACTCACATGTGTAAATACCGTAATGTCTCCCTAGTGTAAGAAACTGAAAAAGTATATATAATCCAAAATCTGCAATAAATACTGTGTCACAGTAAGAAACTGCTCAAAGAGGAAAAGTAATTGGCATAGAGGAAAGGAGGAAAGAAGGAAGGGAAAGGAACAGGGTCATTTATTGAATCAATAATCATTATGTCTCAATTCATTAGTCTATAGTCTTCTAGTCCTCTTACATCTACACCTACCTTTTTTTTTCTGGGATTTTCCCCTCACCACAATGTTGAAACCACTCTCACAAAGGTTACCAATGACTTTCTTAATTGCCAAAGAGCAATTTGCAGTCATTATCTCACTTGCCCTTTCTGTGCTCTTTGACATGTTTAATTCCTCCTCCCTCTGTCTTGGAATTTTCCTCTTCATTGATTTCTCTGACACCATTGTGCTGGGCAATTTTCCTAACAGTACTTAAACAGTTCCTAGCTAAGAATCTTTTTATCTTCCCTAGGGTGCCATTTATTTTCTTCATTCTACTCCTTCTATAAAATTTCTTTAGCTACTGCCTCCACTATTTCGATATTAGATACTACATTTGTTCTGCTGAATACAAAACCATTGATTTCTCTTTGTACTCTGTATTCCAAAAGTCAGTTTTGAAACATACATATTCCCCAAGATTCCCTTTTTTGGTCTTTCTCATGTGGCCTGCTCTCCCTAATTGGCTTATTCCCTCTGAGTAGTTTAAATTGTACCCATTCATCACAGATTTCTAAGTCTGTAAGTCTAGGCCAAATACATTTTGAGAATCGGGTCCATATATCCAATTGCTACTAAGGCATCTCCACATAGATGTTCAGGGATAATTCATAAGGAACACACCTAAATATTAACATGCCATCTTCTACCTCTTCGCTTACCACCACAGTTATGATGAGTGCCCTCTAGACACTATCCTCTATTTCCCGATTTTCTTTATCCTCCATTTCCGAATACCACATGCTCTCAGAACTACCATAAAAACGCACTGCATGTTCTTGCTTTCTTTACTACCACTAATCATATAGATACAGTTCTCATCACTTTGTCCTATACTACATAAACAGGCTTTGCTGTCTGTCACAACTGCCGTCCTCAACTCCCTCCAACCCCTGAGGGATGCATTCTTCAATCTAAGCAACAAAAACTGCCAACATGCAAATAGAACTAGCTTACTGTCCTGCTGAAAATTATTCAGGTCTTCCCTTAAGCCACACAAGACTAAGTAAACTCCTAACACCGTGGCTGCAATGTCCTCTCCAATATGACCTTCATGTACCTAGCAAGGCTCATCTGTTGCCCTTCTCCCTCTGGTGCTTTGAAATCTAGCACACTCATCATTCCCCAACACTTTGTGCCTTTGCAAATCTCCAGGCTTCCTCAAATGTTTTTCTTTCTTTGAATGTCTTTCACATTTATAGACCTCTAAAACCTCATCCATGAAGTCTCATTTCAAGGGCTAGCTCCTCGATGAGCATTTCCAAAACTCACTCCGACTCCACCTGGGACAGGAAATCTGCTGTCAAACTTTGGTCTGCTCTGCTTTGCACTTTACATGCAATATCTTCCTCACATAATGACTGTGAATTAATCAGCTTACACAATTAAAAGGCTATACAGTGCTGAGTTTGTAAGATTAAATCTTAATAAATATTTACTATTTTTTAAACAATTGTCATGTTTTGCCACTACTGCTGGCATTTGCCTCACTATTAGACATAAAACTCTTGGACAGTGGAAAGCATATTTCTCAGTTTTGCATTGGAGAAGTATTATTTCCTCGTTGCCAATTGTGTTGTGTTTCTTTTAGATTCAGATAAGATCTGATGAGAAATGTGTGCAAAGTAAGGTTGTAAAATGAGTTTGATCATGCATAGACTGTTATTCAAGCAAAGACTGTGTACAAAAAGTACTGATGTCTGGAAATTTTGACTATTGATGCTATTCTGTCTTGGTCAGTAAGGTAAACAAAATACTCACAAGTAAGTATGTGCTTTTATGCATATATACATATATATGCATGCATACATATGTGTGCATGTATGAACCTTCTCTTTGGATTTCTCTCATTGAAGGAGGTGTCCTCTAATATTCTTAATTATGCCCAAAATATAGATCTGCAAATGTGAGTACACTGTGTTTTCTGCTTTGAGACTGCCAGTTTCTGATTATGAGCCTGCTACAGGCATGCTGCACAGGCATCTATAGCAGAGTATATTTAAACTCATTAATGTTGTTATTTCTTATGCTGTCACCTAAGCTAAAAATTTCAGAGGCATCCTCAAGATTTTTACTTCCTTGCAAACACTTCCAAGTCACCACAGCATCTTCTGTGAAATGTCTCTTTATCATCTGACTACACCCCAGTTCCACTGTTATCATCTTCTGGAGTTAGGCTTTTCAGCACCTTAGGTTTATCTATGACCAACCTCTTCTTTTCCACCTGTTATTTTCTAAAATACAGAAAAATAACATATACCAGTTTCTTTATCCACATTGATGCTATAATTGTTCACCATTATCTAACAAATAATGCTTCTAAGGTCTTTGATACAAAGCAGAAATTCTTAGACTTTATCGGTAGTGACATATGAGAGAAGTCCATCATCTGGACACTGCTAGTGTAGATACGCAGGGCAATTTCCTTCACATTCCTTCAAGCAGGTGAGCCTGATAAGAAAATGGACTGTGATAACCAAAACACTGGCCCTCCAGAAATGCCCATATCCTAATCCCCTCAAACTATGAAGGTGTTTCATTATACTACAAACACATGGTTAAACTATGGATCTTGAGAGGGCAAAACACTTCAGGATTATCTAGGTGGGTGTAATACAATCATGCAGGTTCTTTAAGGCAGAAGCAAGAGGTGTAAAGTCAGAAAAAGAAAGCATGACAATGGTAGCAGAGTTGCAAGTGAGACCACGACAAAAATGGTGCCAAGACCCAAGGAATGCAGTGGTCTTTCAAGGCTGGAAAAGGAAAGGAAATTAATCCTCCCCAATAATTTCCAAAAAGAATAAACCTGTTGAAATCTTGAGGCTGATTTCCAGAACTACAAGGTAATAAATTTATATGCTTAAGCCCTAAATTTGAGTTAATATGTTATAACAGTGATAGTAAAGCAATACAAGCACAATGAGTAGTTTCAGAGAAAAACTTACCAGACTAGCACGTAAATCAGTGGTATAGTCCTTGCCTGAAGCCCTATGGCAATCCTCAGTGCTATACAAATAAATAAATAGGCCAAATAGCTCACTTTGTTTATTCTTTTTAAAAACAACTCATTTATGCTTTATCACTTCTCTTCACGTCTCTTAATTAATGTACCCTAAGTAATTCACAGGGATCCATTTACATGTGCAACATGTTAGTGCAGTAAGAATCATATAAAATGCTCTCTTTTTTAAAGAACCAGATAGAACAGTGAGTTAGATGAATGTTACAAATACATAAAAACTATTAATATTACGAAAGGCCACTGTTTTGGATTAAGCTTCTGTTAACAACCTTCAATAAACCAGACCATACCAAAAGGAATCAGTGACAGGATATGCTACAAAATGAAACTGAAAGTTAAAAGAAATATACAGACCTCAAAACAGACTAGTTTTTTTCTGGAAAACAGAATAATCCAGTCTACTTGAATCAGCATCATGCAGAAGTCTCCTCCACTTTAATCCTTACTAGAAAGTAATGCTAAGTAACCCAATATTGACCAACCATTTTCTATTGTTCTATTTCCATGTACCCACCTCATGAAGCCCACACTTCTTGCATCATAAAGGTGAAGCAGGAGATCAGGGCATGGCAAACAGGCTGGGGAAGTGGCTGTTACCTGTTAATTACAAAGTTCTAGAACATGTGCACACAATAGTTACCAAAGCCCTACACACGGAATCAGAGTGCTATATTCAATTCTTTACCAAAGACCTCCAGCAGGTTCTGGATAGGAAAGCCAAGATCTATTCTCAGACTGAGGAGTGGGAGATACAAAAAGACAGTCCCCATGGTGGCAGGCCACTGTTTTTTCATTTTCACAGTAGTCTATTCACATCTCGTAGAGTAAGTGCATTTCTTTTTCTACTTTTAATAGGGCCAAACTCACTCTGCAGAGCATATTTCTCTTCCCACCTTTAATAAATGCAAAACCTCATTATCTTTTGGGCTTATCTTTGCCAATTCTTTGTTCAAGGCAGAAAGAAATACCTCTAGAAGGAGATTCCAGGCCTTTGGAACACAGAAAAAGAAGCTCTCATTTTATCTGGTGGAATGAAGGTGGCCTAGGTCTATAAGCAATTTTTTGTGATTCTGTCTTTTTGACTGGACAAAAGCAAATAAAGAAAATATGTTGTAAAATAATATAATTTATTTTAAAAAGTCAAACTAGTACAAATTAAGTGATTACTTGGAAGTTGAGATGATCTGAAAGCTATTTTAAGTAGATCATTGGGCTGTTTTTGTACACAATTTTTTATAAAGTAATTAAAATGTGATTTCAGTAAGAGCAAAAAATACAGAGGCAAGAAAGAGCAAGGTTATACGGGAAATAATGCCGAAACAGAACAAAGGATAATTCAAGGTCTCCAAGACAAAAATGGACACTTAATGAAAAGAAAGAAGCACAGTGAAATTCCCACTTGGGTAAAGAGTTTAGAAGCAGGAATGATTAAATTTATTTTGTAATATAGTTTGTGGAGCTGAATACCTAATAATTGAGTTTGTTAGGTAACGAGAGATAAAGCAAAAAAAAAAAAAAATGGCAGTTTGAAGAGTAGTTATAAGGCATAGTTACTAAAAGACACATATGTTAGAATCAATTAAACACCTATTTATAGGATGGTTTCCCTCTAGGTACCTGAATCATTATCTAAGATAGTTAAATCTTAGCTTAATTTCATGGTGTATTTAAAGGTAACCAAGGAGAGTCTATAAGTGTTGTAATTAAAGTATGACTTCATTTGACCTCTGTCCCCATTTCTGGAAGGAATGTTTTGTAACCTTAGACCTTTGAGAAGGAAAAAAAAAAAAACAATTTCATTTTTTCTCTGTGGTGAAAACAAGCTATATGTCTCAATAGTATTTCTTAGAGTACGTTTAATTCATGACCTTAAATTCCATACTGCATGAGCAGAATTGAAAAAGAGTTCATTTTGGGGATGAAAAATGTCAGCTGAGACTCTGTGCTTTTATTTATAAGTAAAATTCTAAGTTTACATTCTAATATGAATAGTCTTTCCATCTTTGCTAATTTTAATTAACAAAAGATATATACTCCATGCTTACTCATTGTTCTCTATACTGCTTTTCTATTTACATTTCAGTGCATGTTATCATGTTTATCTGCTTCATGGATGTGACAAATAATATACTAACACCTGTTGGTGCTTTTCAAACATTACCATATTTCAATATAATGGGACAAGAAAACTTCCAATCACTAGCAATGTGCTTCCCTAGAGAGCATTCAAGGAAACAGCCCTAAAAGGGATGGAGAGTAACTCTTTCCCAGAATCATAAAATTTTAAGATTGTTAAATCTTAGAAAGACTGCATGGTGGAGATCAAGCTCTTTCTCTGGACAAGAGGAAAGTTTATTGTCTCCAAAGGTGTACCTGTGTTCCTCCCGCCCACCTGTTCTGACTTTACAAAGCCAGAATCTCTGCCAGGTGACCTGATAGGTGAGATACTTGTTTTAGATCTCTGTAAAAGCTCAGATTTCAGAAAGAGTGCTTTTGTTTTTCTCCTGTACCTGCTTCTTGATATTCGTCTTTCATGGCTGTTTTATTCACTCAGCTTTTTAAAAAAAATGTGTCTGTTTGTGGTTGAGGGGAAAAAAGGGAAGGAGAGAATAGAGGGATGGAAGTGAAGAAAGTGAAGGTGTAGAGACAGCACAAAAGGGAGAACAATGATCAAAATTAAGAAAGATTTAAGATAGAAATAAAGCTTAGGAGAGTAAAGATAAGCACTCTTCACACTGAAGACTTCTGCAGTTTAGTAGAAGAGACCCACATGATTTTGTGGTTTTGTGTAATGAGGCACCAGGTGTAAAGAAGACAGGAAATCCAGAGGAGTACAGAGAAGAAAGAAATTTACATTGAGAGAGTTTCAGAGCAATTTCTGCAAAGGGAATGCTTTGTGAGCTCCCTTACAATAATATCCCAAGTAGAGATTTCACTTGTGTAAACTGGACATGTCAGAGAAGTCCGCCAGCCTAGGAATCTGTGGCTAATTATTTCTTGCAATTGGCAGAGTCACAAAGGTCACGTGACCAAATCTAATTAACTAGAAAGCTCTGTGAGCCTGTGAGCCTGTCCCTGGCTACTCCTTGGCACAAGGTTTCAAGCCCCTGCCAGCCTCCAGTTCCCCTAAACTCCTCTTTCTCTCTCAGCACTCTAAAGACCTTCCATCGGGGAACACAGAGGGATGCAAAAGGTCAAAATCTGTTCGAAATATTCCAGTGAAAACACTGGTTGACAGCTGACTTGAAACTGAAAATTAATGAACACAATAGCAGACAAATGGGGGAATTAAATACCACTGGGTAGGGAAACTGGCAAAAGAAAAAAAAAAAAAAGACTGGATCAGAGCAGGAAGAAAATTTGCCTAAATTATCCTCGAAAAGGTGATGTGGACAAAGAATGTTGGGGCCACAAAGCCAAGTTTGAAAAAAATTTAAAACCCTGCTGGCTGTAGATCTCTGTCTCTTCCCTTTCTTGGAGATGGATGTATGTCCTCTTCCCTGCCAGGCCCCAGACTGCTGGGGAGCAGAGCTTATGCCTCCAACAGCTGCTGCCTGTTACCCTAGAGGCAGTTGCATTTCATTGTTGGGCAAAATGATTCTTGTGTAGAGATTGAACAATTAAATACTTAGGCATCCTGCCCAAGAAGGAGGACAGCCAGCATATCCACACTGCATTCAAAAGGGAACAGAAGAACATTTCTCTTCTGCAAAGACAGAAAAAAAAAAAAAAAAATCTTGGAACTCAGAATGTAGTTTTAAAAAAAACACAGGTTAAACTACTTTTAGCTAACCTTTTCAAAGGTAGCCTATTGATTTTTATTTGACATATAAAATCAAGCTTAGAGAGTTATTGTAAACAAGTTTCAAGAAAATTTAGGAATCTAGCAAGCCATTAAACCACTAAACCAATAAATAATTTATTATTGCACTCTAAGCACTATAAATCCATATACAAATATGAAACTGTAGTCTTTTCCATTTAAACTACATAGAGGGGGTGTTAAAAGAATTAAGTGATTTAGGTCTGATTTTTTAAAATGTTCAGTAAAATATTTTACAGTAAACAATAAAGAAGGGAAAGTATTTTACACTTATTATGTTGACCTTGAATTGTTTTAATGGGGTGGTATATTTCCTCTGAATCTGGTTAGTGTGGGTTTGTATGATTTTTGAATAGTTTTCTGCTTTGCCTTGAAGTGAAGTTACTTCCAACTGATATTTCAAACTCTCACAAGCACGGATAAATACATTCTAATATATATACTACATATTACATATATAATACATATAACTACTATTTCCATATATATTTTTAAAGTTATAATCTCTTATGCATATTCTTGTCTTAGAATTTGCTTAAATTTGATATTTGTGGAATGCTCATACCTTTTATTCTTTGTTTAATTCCAATTCAGATACTTTTGCATAAAGCAGTTACCACACATTTTTCATAATGCAAACGATGAAAAATAAAAATTAATTGTATTGTATTTAGGAAACCATCAATTACTCTCACCACATAAAGGCCTGTCTTGTACTACTTTTGGCAAATGTAGTACACATTCCTAGGACCATCCCTATTATTTTTCTCTCTTTAAAAATTGTTTTTATAAATCAGTGTTTGAAAAAAAATCTTCAAATTTTCCCCTTGAGATGGTTGAAACCAAATATTCAATGAATTTGTATAGGTACGTTTATTTACAAAAAATACTTTGAATTAAATAGGGGAAAATATTCATAAGTTTTATGAATTTTATGAGGTAGAAATGGTATTTCTTGACTTTATTAAGTGCAAAATTTTAATATAATTCACAATAGCACTGTGTTCTCATCTGAACTGAGAGAAACAACTTTCCTAGCTGATTAGGCCATTTAGAGCAGACCATGTACTCTTAATATGGGTTCCATAAACAGAGTCTGTTCAGGACACCTGTAGACCTCAAAAGTTGTTCTCAATGTGTCTGTGTTGTGTTTCTGTATGTTTCTGTGTTTCTAAAGAAAAGAATCCACTCAGAGGTATTTCTGTTTCCCTTCATAACAGTTTTAAAAACCCCTGTGATTTAGTCATTTTTTAAAGCTTTTTCCCCAACATTTTTATTAGTGCTTATTGATTATATAAATAATAGGTTTCATTTTGCAAGTAACATAATTTTATCATCTCACATCTCCACCCTTTCCGCACCCTTCCACCTATTTTCACATGTTTTGGAAGGGTTCAAAGTGTATAATGTATTCATGTCCCCCATTTCCCACTGTTACACCCATTTCCTCTCATCTAATAATACTTATATTTTTGTCACCTTTTTTAGATTCCATATTTTAAGGAGAATATGCAGTATTTTTTTTTCAGAGTCCGGCTTATTTCACTTAAAGAATCATTTATTAATGAGAACCTTTGCTGTTCTCGAGATAAAAGTTCTTAAGGTTCTTTGAGATGTCCCAAAGCTAGTCACATGTCTGATAGTTTTATCTAATTGTCAGGTAAGAGTGAACCTTGAAGTCATCATTCAACTGTTCCTCTGCGAGGTGGTCATGTGGTCATTTACTACATGGGGCAACATGTCCTGAGTAGTGTGGGGACTTGAGAAAAGCCAAACATATTAGAGCTTCCTCCCACTAAAATACTCATCTAAATTAAAGTGTGGAGTGATGCTGTATTTTATAGGATGTGAAAATAAGACTAACCAAGAAGGAAGAAAACACAAAAGTCAGGATAAATAAGGGGGGGAGTTCAATGTATCCACCAGCTCTCAGTTCCTATATGCTCTAGGCAGACACCAGAGATGTGTCAGGCCGTCCACTCCTTGGTATGTGCTACCTCCCTTACTGGAAGAAACCGTTAAGAGAGATGAGCTACTGCAAAACCCCAGGTGGCCAATCATTCTTGGAGACCCCGGGAGACCTCCATCTACTCTACAGGTATCAGAGGAATCTGAGCAGTTCTGTTCCTAAAAGACAGCTCCAACTTCAAGATTACTTTTTGGCTAGGCATGGTAGTACATGATTGTATTGTCAGCACTTTGGGAGGATGAGGTGGGAGGATTACAACGACAAGGTTAGATTGGGGAATTTAACAACTTAGCAAGACCCTGTCTTAAAAAACAAAAAACAAAAACACACAAAAAAGTAAGAAGGTCTGGGTATATAGCTCAATGTGAAGGACCTGGGTTCAATCCTTAATATTGCAAAATGTTAAAAAAAAATGTTTTCTCTGTATAAAGCTCTTTCAAATTAAAGTAAAAAAAAGAAAAAATATAATTTCAGGAGTTTCATACCAATGTACATACAAAGTGCAGTACATCAAAATATCAAAATGCCAAATGCACACATATATCATATATGTATATAATATTAATCACAACATAGAATACTTTTCTCAGGAATTTAAGAATGGCTTATCATGAAAATATTTAGGAATTAATTGCTATTTTAAGAGTCAAAGGGGAAGGGCTGGGGATTTAGCATGGCGGTGTGAGTACCTGCCTGGCCAGCACCTGCCTGGCAAATGCGAGGTTATGAGTTTGGTACCCGGTACCAAAAAAAAAAAAAAAAAGAAAAAGAAAAAGAAAAGAAAAGAAAAAGAAAAATTAGGTTCTTCTGGGTACTTTCCCAGAAAAGTTAAAAGTGTCATTACAGCAATTTATGTGCACCCACGTTTACAACAGCACAATTTGTAATAGCTAAATCTTGAAAACAACTGAAATGCCCATTAACTGCAGAATGGATGAAAAAGATGTGGTATTTTTATACAATAGAATATTACTAAGCTATACAAAAGATGATTTTGAGACTTTTATAGGTAAATGGAGGCAACTCAAGACTATAATCATAAGTGAAATAAATCAGACTCACATTTGTAAATACTGTATTATCTACTATTAAAAATAAATAACAAAAAAAACATTAAGAGTAATAAGATCCAAAATGTACGATAGATATTGTAATAAGGAAAGGGAAAGAAAGTGCTCAAAATTAAAGAACAGCTGGGATAGGGGAAAGGAGAAATGGAAGCAAGGAAAAGATTATATGTTTGTAGATATACACACATAACTGTATGTATGTGTAAGTATGCAATGTAGATAACTACACTACTAATTCTCTGTTATTTCATTAGAAAGAATAGTTTGTGTCATCATTGTTTGATTGTCTGATTTTTTTATGCCTAGATTTCGCAACTTGAACAACTACTTCTAAGATAACAATATTTAATATATTGACTAGTATTGATTTCTTACTGTTTTTTTTTAAATTCTGTATTATTTCTACCTTTTTTTTTTGTTTTGCTTTTTTAAAATAAAATAAAAAGAGAATACAGTTAGGTTCCATTCTCTAGTTAAAAAAAAGTCAAAGGAGAAAAACTAGAAACCACCCCAAAAATGGGTGAAACCCAACTGATTCAGACAGCTAAGGGAAGCATGTGTCATTTGGTTTACTTAACATTTATTTAAAATTTTATTTTTATTCTTGACTCTGGAAAAAATGCATAAAATCCAATAAATCTACAAATGGTAGGCATTACCTGGATATTTTATCTTTGTATATACCTACATACCACATCACTCCTAGTCTGGATATGTTCTCTTAGCAAACAGTCATCAACTCACTGGATAAGCACATGGATTAGAAATAAAGGCAAATTATTTTTTGTCGGTAATGGAAGAAATCAGTCTGGCATCCTAGAATTCACTGAACGCAGTCAGGTCTGACTCCTCTCCTTTCACGTGCAGAGCATGAATCTTATCCCATAGCTTATGTTCACCCATCAAGTCCTCCATGTGAATAAGAGAATGCGGTAACTTCCCAGTGGGAAAAACAACAGCGCAGGGGTTGACTGGGCCGTGGAAGTGCATTGCCTGTCTCTGAGGTCTTGTCTAAGTCATCATTAAACTGTGACCTCAGTAAGCCACTGTTCTTCTAATTACTAGTGTTTACATTTAAAAACCAAGGGTGATGATGGTATTTTACCCACAATATGGTAAGGAATCCAACTGAGTTCATGCACACTTCAAAAGTGTTTAGTGTAGGCTAAGAGCTTGGCACATATCGGCTCCTGTTCTAATAGAAAATCATTCAGTGTTCGGCAGACTGCTTTCACTTGTTTTCCAGGTAGGGGCCCAGGAGGCACAGCTGTATAGTGCGCAGTTCCTGTTAGATTCCCCTGCACCATGTTCTAGCTTACATGGAATGCTCTCTGCCTCTTGTGATTTCTCTGTGGTGCAGCTGCCTGCAGCAGTAGAAGCAACAGAGATGGGACTGGAAAGCTGGGCCACTGGTTGCACCTGCATGTTGAAACTCAGCTGGAGCTCAAGTGGGTCTCACCTACCACCATCAGAGCAACCTGCATAAACCAACTTGTGAGTTAATTCCAAGGGAGTGCTTTCATTATTTATAGAGAGCGAGTCACAGAACAGGCTCCTCACTCTTTGGAACAGAACAGTTAAATATTATACCAATGTGACTGGCTTCTTAAATAAACTCCATGTGGTTCTAGCTCAAATAACTAAAATGGTTCTTTTATTTCCAAGGATGCTAGCACTCAGGAAATGTATTATCAATGGAATATAAGCACCGCCATCTGTGCTTGTGTAAAAAATATATGGTATCATCACACTGTCCTTTCATTGTTTTTGAACTATGATTAGTAGACCAGTGAAAGATAAGATATGCAGTTGGAATGTTAAAATTATTTTATAAGATGTAAAACTGAATTTCTGGATATACAGATATATTTGGCAATAATTGTCTCCCAACTGAATTGTGATGGCTTCTGCCATCTCTTGTTTTTTGAGTGACTGCTTTAGAAAGTGTAGCGTTTTTTTTCTTAACTATTACATACTTTGTCTTAGAATTTCAGTGTAGCTTTTAAAACAATATAACTTGGAAAACCCATAGTTATCATAGAGATACACATTACCATGCAAACTGCTTTGCTAGTACCCAGATACATGTTCTTTATGTCCAGAAAAATGGAAGAGTTCATCTTTACTTTTTCATTCTGGTTACTCATTATTTAATAATAAAATTATCAAAAATTTGATAAGTTTGGAGAGTTTTTCAGGCACGCAACTTAGAAATACATAAAAATAACAAAAACCACCTTGAAGTAACCTGGTAAATAGCAACTGTCTTACACTGTCAGTGACCTAGGTAGACTGTGAAGATAATTTACCCTCTATCTCAGTGGTAGCAGGTGACTAAATAACTTTCAGTTATTTGAGGAATTCATATTTTAAAATCTCAGTATACAAAAGTTTATTGGTCCTCATTAGTCTAAGCCAAAATATCTTCTTTTCTGTTCAAATAAACTTTTTGGACTGTAGTTTCACAAATGGCTGCTTTTAAGAGAGGAATATAATCAGATGACTCTACCGAAGGGTAGTTCATGAGTAACCATCAACCATCAATGTATACAATAGAATTTCCCCTCATCTGTACCTTTAGCAACCCTTGAGAGTATTTTGGGAAAAGGATGCAAGTACTTCCTAATTTTCACTGTTAGAAGAAGAACTTACAATTATTTCTCTAGCAAATTTATAAACCAAAACAAGAAATAAAGATCTTATTCTGGAGTGTCATTTAGCTGGTGTGAAGGTGGTGGTGATCGTGATCTTGTGCAGTGTAATACCAAGCCAGAAACTTGATGAAAATAAGGAAAAGAAAAACAGAAAATGTCCTAAAGTTCTTATATCCCATATGCACAGTTCAATCTCAACAACTCTCAATGTCTATTTTTTAAATGGTAGAATTTAAGTTCCCCTGAAGCATCAATATTCTTTGATCCTTTGTACTTCCCCATTGTTTGTTACAGCCTCTTGAGAAATGCTATTATCTGAGATGTCAAAATATTCTAACTATATCATCATATAATGATAATGATAACATGGTTAAAAGAAAAAATTACAAAGAGAGGACAAGTAAAATATTGTGGTAGACATGAAAGTGCATGCTCTACACCCGTGAAACTGTAGACTCTCTCAAGTGGAATATAAAAAAGACTCACAGCTTTATTTGCTTCTATCAGCACTTCTTTCCAACCCTCAATCACGACTTTTTAACCACACCAAATGAAAGAAATTCAATGTGTCCATTTCTCAGCAGCTGCTTCCATTGTTAGCAATATCACTGCCTTCCCAAGCTCCAACCAGGGGACTCAGCAGGCTTTAAAATATTCACTAGTGATAAACATGACCTCTACTCTCATTGATACAACCCGAAATGTAGGAATAACTGATCTTCTAATGTTACAATTTCCCAAGAAGAAATGTTTCCCCATACCACTACAGCTTAGGAACTTATCTTTCTGCTACTAAGTAGACTGAATGTGAAGCAGACAATAAGGCTGTGAAATTACCTAATATTGGGCAAGAGTCTATTTGAACTGAATGCGTTATGTTGGGCTCCTCTGAAAAATAATGATTATGTATTTTGGATATTCAAAAATTAAATATAGAGTTCAGAGTTAGTCATATTTTCCTTTTTTGTTCATAACTACGCCTTCTTATCAGAGTCAGTTCCCCAAGCTCTCCTAACACTGACGCCTTTAATTAATACTATTATTCATATTCAGTTACTCAGGGAGTGGCTATATTCCTGTGTGACTTCTTCCCTGGTCCACAGTGCCTATAAGGAAGATATAACAATCAGTTCTAGCTTCATTGAACCAAAACCAACAAAACACAAATCCACACTCCCAGTGACTTAAAACAATAACAATATGCTATTTCCCAAGAGAGTGGTGTTTACTCGGAACTTCTCTGTATACTCATTCATCTGGAGGGTCAACTAAGTCCACACGGCCTCACTCACATTTAACAATCAGCACTGCTGTCAGTGGGAGCCTACAATCACTTAGGATGACTATGATTTTTTAAGTAGTCTTTCATATTGGGTCTTCATACTTTGGTACTCTCAGCCCAGTATTACAGTGGGGAATAGCAAAAGTTACAAAACTACTTGTGGTAGATGTGCAGAACTCACTCAGTGTTACTTCTACCACAATCTGTTAGTTAAGTCTCAGGGCAGACCCACGTTCAAGAGATGGAGAAACAACTACCTCTTGATGAGACAAATAGTGTCTATATTTCAAAGGAGCAGATTGCAAGCTCAGATTGCATTCTAACTCATACAAAGGAGAGTCCAGTACAACCTTTGCTGGCTGAAACTGAGATAGGTTAATATCCATGTAGTGAACAAAAAACAACAACAACAACAGTCTTCAGCATGATACACATCTGTAGGTACCACATTAGACTGCACGGATATAGAATACTTCCATTATTTTAGAAAGTTCTTTTGAACAGAACAGTCTGAGATCAAAAGACAGGACAAAATATAATAAAAGTATAAGAGCGTACATAATACTAGTAATAATAATGGTGACACCATTCCAAGATTTCTCACCTGTGGTTCTTGTAATTACTCCCAAAGATCAGTTCAAATTAAATGCCTTCTGTAAAGCCTTCCTATATTCACCCATTAAAACAGAATCTTTAAGAAACTTATGCTGTGAGGCCAGGAGCCCAAAATGTAACCAATGCTAAAGGGTAGCTATGACACAAAGCTTACCAATAATTTATTGGCTGGGGACAATGAGAGAGGAGGATTGGAACATATACTAACAGCTAAACTAGAAGGACTATAGAATGAACATTAAACAGAAACATATTCCTACAGTGTCTGACTTGATCTGATTGAAGACCTTGTCATTTAAAAAAAAAGTAACTAGATAAATATTCCAACAATTGCCAGAGATAGAGCTCAGCAGCACAGCACCTGCCTAGTAAGTACCAGGTCATGAGTTTGATTCCCAGTACCAAACAAAAACAAAAACAAACAAACAAATAACAATAAAGGATACTGACTTAAAAAATACCAACAATCTTCATGGAAAGTTTCACTTCAACAAAACCAGTAGTGGCCTAAAAAGTTGTTCAGATTTGAGCACATCAATCCTTAGCCAAAATGTTAGCCAGCTGGCCCAAAGAATGTCTGCTGATTAAATGATTCCTCTTTTTTTAAGATAAAATATCCCCTCTATATAGGAAAATATCAACATGATGTTACATTAAAACTAAGAGGATCTAGAAAAACCTAAAGCAAAAATTTTGGATATATTTTAAAGAAAAAAGTATGCTAAATAAGAGATTAAGAATATTTACACAAACTTATATTAATGGACATGAAAAATCAAATAGGCACTAATAGAATTATACTGGGGGATCTCAATACCCTACTGTCACTAAAAGATAGATCAACTAGACAAAAAAAAATCAGCAATGAAGTATTAGAACTGAATCAAACTTCTGAACAAATGAACTTAGTAAATATCTACCACAACATTAGAACACATATTCTTCTAAGTCACACATGGGACATTCTCCAAAACAGACCACATACTAGCTCACAAAACTTACATAAGTAAATGCAAAGGAACTGAAATTATCCCATACAAATTATCAGATCATAGTGCAATGAAGTTGGAAATCAATGGCAAAAGAGACCATGAGAAGTTCATAAGCATGTGGAAATTAAATAGCACCCTCTAACAAACAGTGGGTCTGTATTGCTTTGCTTTGTTTTGTTTTGTTTTGTTTCATTCTCTTTAAAATAAAACAAATTAAAAGAATGAACAATGGCTCACAGATAAAATTAAAGAAGAAATATATACATATATATATATAATAGGTCTACTACTAATTTTTCTTAGTTCATTGAAAAGAAAGGCTTTTGCTAATATTGCTTGGACAATTAAATGCCTATATCTTTTACTCTGAGTAAGAACTTTAAAGATAACAATATGCAATTTATTACCCATTGTTACCCTTCTATTATCTTCTTTTCAAATTGTTTTGTTCCTCTTAAAAAAAGTGGAAAAGAAAGAATATTTTTACAACCTATTTTCAGTTTAAAAAAAAAAGCCTGAGACAGGGGCATCACAATCCCTGACTTGAAACTATACTACAAAGTAACTGCGATAAAATCAGCATGGTACTGGCAAAAAACCAAAACAAAACAAAAAAGACACGAGGATCAGTGGAGCAGATTAGAAAAGGCAGATACAACTACAAACACATTCAGCCTCCTTATCTTTGACAAAGGAGCCAAACATGTTCACTGGAAGAAAGTTAGTCTCTTTATATAATGGTTCTGGAAAAACTGACTCTCCACATGCAGAAAACTAAAACTAGACACATGTCTATCACCATGACTAAACTAAAGTCAAATGGATCGAAGATCTAAATATGAAAATAGAAACACTAAATCTACTGGAAGACAAAGTAGGTAGAAATCTTGAAGACACAGGGGTAGGCAAAGAGTTTGTGAACAAAACACAAACCGCATTGGAAATACTTCCAAGAATAAATAAAAGGGATCTCATCTTGTTAAAAAGTTTTTGCACATCAAAAGAAATCACCATTAGAGTGAAATGACAACCCACGGAATGGGAGAAAAATTTAGCTAACTGTCCCTCAAAGGATTTCTATTTAGAAAGTATAAAGAATTGAAAAAAAATCAGGCCCCTCAAATTCAAAGACTCAATCCAAAAATGGGTATCTAAGTTGAACATATACTTCTCAGATGAAGCAATACAAATGGCAATAAATACATGAAGAAATGTTAAACATTATTGGTCATTCAAGAAATGCAAATTAAAATAACACTGAGATTCCACCTCACACCAGAAAGAATGGGTAGTGTCAAAAAAATCAATCAATAACAACTGCTGGGGAAGCTATGAGGGAAAATGAATCCCTCACTGTTAAAGAGAATGTTGACTGGTACTACTGTGGAAATCAGTGTGAAAATTCCTCAAAAAACTTGGGATTGGAGGTTCAATTTGATCTAGCTATTCCTTTTCTTGGTATTTTCCCAGAAGAACTGAAAACATCATATCACAGCAATATGTATGTACTCATATTTATAGTAGTACAATTTATAATTGCTAAATCTTCAACACAACCCAAACATCCAAATAGATAAAAAAGATGTGGTATTTTTATATAATGGAGTACTACTTAGCTCTAAAGAAGGGTAAACTGGAGGTTTTTATAGGTAAATGAATGCAATTTGAGACCATACTCATAAGCAAAATAAATCAGACTCATGTGTTAACATTGTATCATCTCCCTAGTGTAAAAAACTGAAAGAGTATATAAGATCCAAAATGTACAACAGATACTGTGTAAATGAACAAGGAAGAAACTACTTAGAAGAACAACTGGGATGGGAGAAAGGAGAAAAGAAAGGAAAAGAATATATATATATATATATATATATATATATATATGTGTGTGTGTGTGTGTGTGTACACTACTAATCTCTATTCATGGAAAAGAACAGTTTTAGTTGACAGAGCTTTATCAATTTTTCATGTCTATATCTTGTAATCTGAGCAATTACTTTGATGATAACAATATGCAATATACTAACCATTGTTAATCTCCTATTATCTTGTTTTGAAATTCTGTATCATTTTTTTTTGTTTTTCTTTAAAAAATAAAAAAGGCCTAACATGGGCTCTTATTGTTTATATAAAAAAAGAGCATGTGTGTTGTGTATGTGTGTTGTTGGTAACACCTTTGTGAGGAAAGCTTCATTTTTAATAAATCTCTTGAAAACACCAAGAAGAAATATTCTCTCCTAAGTTTTAATTCTCAAACCTTAGAAACACTATCTCCTTTTGCAATTGACATTTGTGGTCATATGATGGTATTGTAGACTCATGGGTTGAGAAAATAATTACTGAATATTTATTGGGTCATGTTTTAAGACAAAAATGCTCGAGAAGGTCCCAAGCATTTATTTGTTTCGAAAAAGAAGTTTTTTATTACATGCAATGTATATACTGGGCACAAAAAACGCCCACAAATAATTACAATCTGAAGAATGGGAGAAGGGTAAATATGAGATTATATAAGGAAGAAAACCCCAAACAGGACAGAATATACACCATTAGAGTCTCAAATTGTTGAAGTTACACACAAAAAAAGAAAGATCACCTTTCATTGGGGAAATTCTGATGCTTTTCTAGAGATGAACTTTAAGCTACATTTTGAGGATTAAGTAGGATTTTTTCTGTAATCCTACTTAAGGAAAAACGTGATTTCTAGCTAAAGCCATCTGGGAGGTAACAGGCACGGAGATAGGCATGTGTTCTGAAGTGCTTGGATATGATAGGATGTAGAGCTAGGTCTTGCTGGACAGGCAGCCTGTAAGCCAAAACAGCATCTCTCTCTCTGTCTCTCTCTCATACAGAAATCTTACTTAATATGCATATAGAATTTATATTTTAACAAGCTCCCTAGGCATTTCAATGCATACTAAAGTTTGAAAAACATTTAAAGGAATATTTTAAAATATCAAATTAGAGAATGTAGCTCATTATGAAGGTTCATGGGAAAAAAGATATGGGATTCATGTCTCTGAAAATGTCTGACAAATAAAGGATGCACTCTTTTTAATTCTCTCATTATTAATATATATGAATAATTTTAATGAAGGTTAAGCAGATGTTTATTGAACAAGCATTGAAAAATACATATTTTCATACATATTGCCTCATTTTACCTTTACTATATTGTGCAAAAATTTTTGTTTCAGGAAGTTTAAAAATGCACATTTAGTATACTATTCCGAAAGTTCTAGAAGATGATTACCTAAGCCACTCACTCGTTTCTCCTCTTTATGCACTACTCTGATCTCCACGACTATTTCATAGCATCGGGAGAACCAACAAGGCTTCTTTTGATATATCTAAAACTCATGGAGGTATGTAAATTTTGCCTTTCTTAGAGATGAATTCTTTGTGTTTCTTGCAGATGCAATTTTATGAGCATTCATTTTAATGTTCAACAGTGAAAAGTTGAAGAAGCTACACAAAATCTCGGTAAGCTAACACAATAAAAGTTGATTTATCTTTCTTACCACAATGTAATGAGGAGCAAGTGTGGCAATGATGAGACCTGGTTGTATAATGCCTCCAACTCCATTCACCCAATAGCCCCCTTCTCTAGCCTCAGAGTCTGGCCCGGTAGTCCTTTCATTGCTTAAGAGGAAAGGGAGAAGGTAGAAATGTTTTGGGGGCTGAGGCTGAAAATGGTATACTTTATGTCCATGGTCTCACTCAGCATCACTGGAGGGTGTTAAAGGTATTTTAACTCTATTGCACAAGGAAAACAAAGTAGTTCTGAAAGCAGAACCTTCCATACTTTGGCAGTATCATAGCTCTGATTGTGCATTTTTATCACAAATCACTATTTCTTTAGCTGCTTCATTATAAACTTTGTCTGCTGTGGGGTGTTTTAATAACATTACTGATACATAATTTTCTCAACACTGTTTTATGGCCTATGATTTCCAAATGAATCAACTGCAACCTATGTGTATATAGATTTATTGTAATTCTAACCACATACATATTGCTAACATAAATACACAATATAATTTCATTGGTTGAATGAAACTTGATTAGTGATATATTGTCTGTAGCTGTTTGCTAGCGAAATGAGGAAACACACTATGAAGGTAAATAAAATCAAACTACTGTGTTATCTTTAAATTTAGAAGATAACATTGCTCAACATGAAATCTTTCTTGTTAACTAAAAAGCAATTAATAGACATTACTAGTCCAAATTTACTGTAAATTTTTCAGTTAATCCTGCTCCAAACTTTTATTAACTTTGAGTTTTCTTTTCCCACTGGAGGGTGGGAATCGGTGGTATAGGTTACAGGGTTTTTTGTCCTACACTGACCTACTAAAACAGTCACCTTTGTAAGTGTGTATTCCCAAGGATGTCACCAGTCCATTTTGTTTTTGGTTCAGTACGCTATTCCTACTTTTCATCAGAGATGGAGAATGGATGAAAAGCATTGTTGCATTAAAATTAGCCTTAAGGTATTCCATATACTACACAGTGGACAAACACTTTTAAACATGATGCACATGAACTTCATTATTACCTAAAACAGTGTAGAAAAAAAGACTATCATGTCTGAAACCCAGGTTCTAGACTTACTCTTTCTCTAATGAATTGCAACATATAATGACCAATTTCTAGAAGTCAGATTCCTGATTATTAGAATGTCTCCAGACAATGCAACCTTCCAGTTCTTCAGGTCAAATATTGTATGACTTTTTGATTATGTCTATTATAAAGTAAATACATGATATTACTTGGTTATATTAAGTTTGAGGATGAGTATGATAGAGATGCAATATAACGCTTCTACACAAAGATGTTAGAAAACTGTATAAAAATAATAAATAGTTCAATATTTCTAATGCATACCTTACCCTTTACTTTGCAATGCCTGTTGAAATAAGTGACAGGATAAAAACAGACAATATTGATAGTCAAGGTGAAAAGACACACAACTCATGAACACAAAAACAGATATTTTCTGGATGTAAAAGGCAATGGAAGAAAAGCTACACAGAAAAAGCTGGGGATCGAAGCATGCAGTAAATTCAAACCAATTTTGCTGCTGCATGAAAGAAAAATATCAGAGTTTGTGAAAAATGAATATAAGGTTGAATTATTCAACAAAACAAGAAAGATACATAACATTGTTCATCTAATTCTACACCTGGAAAAACTGGTTTGAACTTACAGCTTCATTTTCCCATGGAGAAATGCAAGTTGAACATTATGAATAAAAATGGTCTAGAAATATTTCTATAGAGGCTTGATTAAAAAAAAAGGGAAAAAAAAAGAGGACTGGGTTATTACCTATTCTATTAATCATAAAGTTGTCAATAAATAGCATTCTTTCAAAACACCTGGAAAATTTAAAAAGTAGAGTAATCCCCTAAATTACTGGGACAAGAGCATTTCCATTATAGCTCTATTTTACTAATGGCTAATTGGAAATTTAAAAAAAATGTGTTCCAATTGCTAAAGTGTCTCTAAAACACCTTGGTATCCATGTGTAGTAGATAGACATTCAGAATTTTAAAAAGTCACATAAGATTGTGTCAGTTCTGGAGATATGGAAACTAAATTTTATTAGCACTAAATTAACAGTAATTATTATTAAGTTCATATAATTGCAGTTTTCAGAATATATCATTTTTTCTGAATGCTGGACATGAGAGCAGGATGAGAAGAACAGCAAAATTCTCAATTATGTTAGTAACCATAGCTGTTTCAATCAAGAGAAATTATTAGAAACAAAATATAATATAAAATCAAAATATGAATTAAAGGGTGCTGATTTTTAACCGCAACTTGCCTGAAAAATAGACGAAGTGCATAAATTGTCTTCAACTTTTTGTATTACTTCGTTATTGTTTTGATTATGCTCCAGAACATACTATGCAAAGGATATCTGATTCACAATTGAAAACAAAACTAATAAAAATCATGACATTTACTCATTCTCTTTAGGTTATGGTTTATAAACTATGGAATGATGTGTTTCTCAATGCAGAAATAATGGAGCTGGACAGACCTCTGCAAATGGAGACACGTTTTTCTTGAAAATGTTTCATATTGATTTACCTGTTTTTCAGTGTTTTTCCTGGTGCCTCTATTGGATTCAGGGCTAGAATGGAAGACCTTCAGGGGCCAAAACATGCCACAGTGAATGAATCAATATTTAGCCCAGAACGAAGCTAAGTCTTAATTCTTCTTTTAGTTTTTTAGAGGTTCATTTTTACTACTTACATAGTAGCACCTATTGAAACAAAATAATCCTTTATCGGTTCTGTTTTGAGGGATCATAAGAAAAAGAAGATGGAAAATGCCAGTAACAATGGAAAGAAAATCCCAGGCAACAATAATGGATGAGAAAAGGGGTTCACTCAGGGTAGGATGCCCCTTATGTTTTGGCTTCATTTCCTTTACAAACATTCATTGTGCATGTGACACTCTGGAGCAGCAGGCAGAAATGAGGTGCAGAAAGTACCAATTCTGTTTATCCCTGTTCAAGGACAATCAAAACTTCATACAGAAGAGCTCCTGCTTTTAGATCTCCCTATTTTCTGGAGGTCAAGTCACAGTGACCACGTATGAGAACCTAATGGGTGGGGAGAGGGGAATTCAGCTGTCACTCGGGGTCACTGAAGCCCCAGGACTAACATTAAACTCTACCTACATGATCACTATGCAGGCTTTTTTAGTTGTTGGAAGTCTATGTATAAATTAAGAAAAAGAAAAAGAAGAGAGAGGATCTTCCACTTTCCCAACAAGCTAGAAGAAAGCAAGGGCAGAGGGCAGGGTTTCTTCTGGTCCGACACAGTGCTCCATGGAAACCTGGACCCTCTTATTTCTTTGGCTGAACTGCCTCATACAGGTAGGCAGCCAGCATTTTGGCTTTCAGAAGAAATATAAATGTTGCCAGAATCAAAATGGAGTTACCTGTGTCAACCGTAACCAAATAGTGCCAAGAAATTATGAAGGTAGTGTTTTTACTGATGCTCATGGACAATAACTACCACAAAAGACTCGGCCAGACCCCAGCCTCTCACAGAGGCCACCACAACCTTACACATTGAGTACTTTTGGCAGCACACTGGCCCAGCCCCTGTTTACTCAATCTCAGGCTGATGTCACTTCTATATAATCATTGTGACCAAAGAGGACTGCTTCAAAATATCAATGCAATCATCCTCATTTTTGTCTTTGAAAACTTCCCTGCTGTAAGCACTTTGAATATGCTAACAGTTTGGTATGACATGCATATTCCCATTGTAATGTGCCTATATAAATATCATTATTCTTCCTTCTACATAGGAGTTCTTGCTGAGTTTTTTTTTTTTTCTAGGAATGAATGCTATCATAAACAAAGCACAGGGGTCACTGAACCTCGGTCTCCTGAGAGACAGAAAGTTGTAGATATCTTACTATCTTTTTGAGTCAATCTTGGCCCAATACCTAAAAGTCTCATAGAGAATCTCTTGTCAATCATATAATGAAGGGACTGGAAGTCTAGGACTTCCTACCAGGGACCAGGTATACCTTGAATGAGTTGGGATTGTGTATTCCAACAAGTTTGTTAGTCAGTTAGTCTGTAACCAGCTTACTAACAATATTAGGAATCATGATCTGCCTGAGATTGACGGAGAATTTAACCATATGAGAATCACAGACTTGTCCCCAGCCCACAGAAGGTGCTAGGGAGTGAAAGGGCAAGACGTGGCCATTTCTAACAGGATGTCTTTCTAGCCACTGTGCTGTAGAGCCTCTGCCCCCAAGTCCCTTGTAAACTACTCCACATCAAGAAGTCCATGCTGTACAACTCCTGCTCCTCATGGGTCACAGGGTCTGTGGTCTCATTAGTGACCGGGAGGAAGATTTTCTCTTTGTTATATATGAACAAACATATGAAAGCAATGAGGTAACCACAGCCTTTTGAACGAAGCTACCACTCACACCAGAGTTAAGGTTGCTCACTACATCCCATTTCTGTGCAAAAGTCAGCAAATGGTCCTGACATCATGTCATTTCTTTCCTAGGCAACAACACTTCGAAATTTTGTTGTAGGCTACGTTATCTTTGCTATCTTTGTGAATAAAATTCAGCTCATCTAGGCCTTTACAGCCAAATTCTTGTGTATCTTTGAGGCAGAACTGGTCATTTATTAAAAATCTTCTCATTTTTTTTTCTGAATGCTACAAGTTTCACAGCAGGCACTGGCTAGCTACTAACCCTTTCGCATGAGTAGAACCTCTCCCATACATCTTACCATTCCATTTCACTAAGATGAAATGCTAAATCTCCCAGTATTCCTCCAGGCCTGCAGGAAGCACATCAATGGCCGTAAACAGATACAATTTATTTCAATGGCTCTGAGCCCAGGTTGGTGAGTATATAGCGAGGAAGTGGTAGTTCTGAGCGATCAGGGAGTTTTTGTCTACCAATTCCACAGAGCCACTCAACTGCTTGGTATCTTCTATCCTTCTGATGTCCTGGAGAAACACTGTGGGTGGTCATCCATTTTGCAAGTTTCTTAATATGGAAATCCTAATTTTCAGCAACATATGTAAATAAGAAACTGAAATGGACATTGTTTAATTGGACTACAGACCTTAATGATTCCAGAGTCCTCCTAGCCACACCCCATAGTGTAGATATGTAGATAGTCCTGGCATTCTTTCTCTCTCTCTCTTTTTTTTTTTTTTTTTTTTTGGTACCAGCTATTGAACTCAGGACCTCATGCTTACCAGGCAGGCGCTGTGCCTCTGAGCTGTATTCCTAGTCTTCTTGTCTTAAAAAAAGGCAAAAACGTAAGAATAGCTATTAAATATCATCTAATTAAAACATTTGGTTTCCTAACTGGGAAACTAAAACCAGAGATAAGCCCAAGCTTGATCAAAGAAACACAGCTTAATTAATGGTGAAGCCATCCTGCTCAGTTTCTGTGGAAGAAAACAAACAAAATACGCTGCAGATCTCTGGAGATTATTATACCAAGAAAAGCAATCACTTGTTATTTAGAGCTTTTGGCTTGAAAAGGAGACATATTAGCTATAATAGTCACATTTATATATAAGGACCATATTTTAAATTTATTATATTACATTACAGATGACTGCTAC
This sequence comes from Dasyprocta punctata, assembly GCA_004363535.1. NCBI lineage: Eukaryota > Metazoa > Chordata > Mammalia > Rodentia > Dasyproctidae > Dasyprocta > Dasyprocta punctata. Next base: position 21,816 of record RJWM01012817.1, on the reverse strand, counting down.
CATTTCAGCGAAAGCTCATAAAGGAATAGGTCAATATTTTTAATTGTGACATTTAAGAAATTACCAAAGCAGTAAGTTCATAATGTCTGCAACTGGAAGTAAACCAATTAGTATCTTTCCTTTTTGTCTATACAAAAGATCATGCTTTAATGAATGTAAATATTTAATACTTTTGAACTTTAATCCCTTAAATACTCCCATATGAATCCACATCAGGGAACTATAATATAATTATTATAAGGAGCAACAAATTACAGCCCATTCAAATAGTGCCCATCTTAAGGGCTTTTAAAAAGGTAATGCAACTAAATATGTTTATGCTTTAAAAAGACAATCAAATTTCATTTGATCAATGAGAGCACAACAATACAAAAAGCAATGACAAGAAAATTGAAAAACGTTATTGCAACAGCATGTATTGACTTACATACCAACAAATACTTTTAGAAATTCAAAATAAAGGGCCATATTGGTTTAACAACTCCACCAAATTTAAAGTATCCTCAAGTTGTAAATTTACAACTTCAAATAAGTCGTGCCAAGTTCATTAAATCTTTCTGATACATGCTGAAATGATAAAAATGAAACTAAAACAATTTCGTTCAATAAATCAAAACCTTATCTACACATTTACTTAAAACACTGCATACTGCTTTTCAGTTTATGTTCAAATTTTACAAAGAAATAAAATCAAGCCTTCACAAGTGCTTGGGTTTTCACATATTCAATTTGAAAAGTACACCACAATATCTCAATTTTCTCTGGTATTAATCTGATTTCTGATTCTTAAAATTTTACTGGTTAGATAAGATTGGCATTATTGTTTAACAAATAGGAATTATAACATATCATGTCTAATTGACACATGCTGTATGCATAGTTTATAGCAAAGTAGAGATTCCATTGTCCTCAAGAAGCACCCTTGGAAAAGCACAGAGGACATTCCTCTTTGGAAACTACCCTACCACATCGTTTATTTCATAGGTTAAAAATTTTTCCAACACAAATTTAGCAGCAAGAGGAAATCTGTTTCTAAAAACAAGATCACAAGCACCACAATGTGTTTTTAGAGGTTTAGCAAAAAAGAAAGATGCAAAGAAAAAAATAAAGTGTAAGTTTCATTCAATTGTCTCAAGGTACTGGGTTTTTAGTGCCATTGCTGAAGTGGGGAAAGACAAAAAGGGTGCACTTGGGCAATATTATATAAATACATTCACAGCCAAGAGTCATAAAGAAAAGTATTGGAATCATAGACTTATAGCAATGATGGTGAACTTTTTGGAGACTGAGTGCCAAACTGCAATCCAATACCCACTTATTTATTGCTAAGTGCCAACATTGCAATTAAACCTGAATACTATAGTTTAGAAAAAACAACTTACATTAACATCTTTTTTGTCTTAAAAGAAAAACAGTAACATGCATGCCACAGCTTATCATCACCACTAGCTTATCTGTAAGATGACTGATAAGAAGAGAAAGGCCAACCCTGTGCTCTGGGGGATTCCAATATTTTTAAGTTCAAGAGACACAGAAGGAAAAGGAGGTGTATCAGAATCCAAGAGAGGCAAAAACAGGAGGATGGCCCAGGCAGGAGGGATGGTGTCAACTACAGGGAAACTGCTGAGAGTTTAAGTAAAAGATATAGAGAAAAAATGTCAACATAATGACCAACAGCTGAATCCAATGACTCGGACCTAAGCAGGTTCCACAGTGGTGAACTTGAGAACCAGAACGGCATGGTTGAGAGAGTGACCATTCATTCCTAAGTAACAAATTTACTTTTAAATCTTACTGGAAACAAGTTTGTGATAGAGGAATGACATGGTAATAGATTTAGATAATGGTTTTGCAGGAGCAGGTATTACTTTTAAAACTTTTTCCAATGTTTTTGTATGGAAAAGCATAGGAAATAAGGACTGAAATTCTGAACTGTGGTTCTCTGCAGATGTCTGGACAGAGGGAACACAGAAGCAAGGAAATACAGACTCTGAGAAGGGAAGCTTTCACTGCATTAGCAAGGTTTTCTTTCTTAAGCAGAGGTTCTGTATACTCCTATTCTTGTTACTCCTCATGTTGTTTACTATGAATTATACTGCACAATAAAAAGAAACTAAGTGATTCTGGGGTAAGGAAATTGAATAATTGGGTATGACTTAATCTTTAAGAAGCTTTGCCTAAAACTGGCAGAAAATGGTACACTGGAGATTGGCTGTGATTAGGTGAGGTTTTCTGTTTTCACATATGACATATTTGCATGCTGTTTGGGTTGTTCCAGCAGCAAGGAAGAAACTGATAATTTGAGATTAAGATGTTCACCCAGAGTCCTCCAAAACATGGCACAAGAAAGAGCCAAGGGCTGCAGTGGAGGGACCAGTCTTCGGAAGTGGCTCTTTGTTCTCTTTAATTGAAAGAATATAAGAATAGATGCACACCGTCAGGAATGCTGGCTCTTTTCAAAAAGAGGGAATTCACCTCAGCCTCTCCTGTCTGCCTGTTTCCCATTGAATCTGGAAGTCCATTATCAGCTCTGAAAGAGTAAGACATCTGCTTCATGCTGCAAGGCTGTGGTGCCATCTTCATGATTTACTGTAAATTCTGATTTTTTCCATATCTCCTATACTCACTCCAGAGGACTGGTCCTTTGGGAACTTTTTATCACCATGCACTTAGCAAAAGTCAGCATGGCTTTATAAGCCTTTTGCCCTGCCCATTTAGTATCTTTTCAAAAGCCAAGTCCTGTTCAGAAGCCTGGTCACTGAGTCTCAGTTTTAGAGGGGGGCTGGAGCATGAAGAGTGCTGGTTTGCATCAAGTCACTGACATGTATCATAATTAGGCACGCATCAGTGAATTAGCTTCATCTTGGAAATCGTATCCTGTTGTTACTCAAGATGTTTATGTCAAATGCATTGTTTGATTGAATTACAGACTTAGCTATTAGAGAGGAAATGCATGATAACCTAGTTTCTTCATCTTTATGTGGTAATGCAGAATTTTTTCTCTCATGCATGGTTAGAATCGGATGTTTGAGTTAATAAAGTTTATTTAAAAACAAGGTGAATTGCAAATAAAATGGAAGTGAAATCATGATCTACCAGTATCATTATACTTCTTTAATTAGAAATGTCCTATTGTCATGGGATTTACAAGTGATCTAGGTCATGCATCCCAGTTATAACAAGCATAATGACCTTGATGATAACAAAAGAAATGGCTACTTGGTGTTCTGCGACAGCCATGTGTGTCGTGTGCTCTGCCTCTGTGAGGGTTTTATATGCGTCCCATCCCTTGTCCTTCGCAATGGGTCCTGAAGGTGTGTCTATGAGTAGCCCCACTGAATTAATGAAAACACTGGAAGAGAGATGGTAACTTGAGCCAGTCACATAGCACAGGCACCATGGAAACTGTAGACTTGGAATTTGAATCTGAGTCTACAGCAAATACACTCTCCTCCTTCCAATCACAGTCCTTCTGTGGATGTGCCCTCAGCCGGGTAGGTCTGTGTAAGATGTCGGGGTTGCAGAGGGTATGTGCACAAGCCAGCCTCTTGGCCCCTTGCCAGTATCTCGGTCTCTCTCTGTCTCTATCTGTCTCTGTCTTACTCTGTCTCTCTGTTTCTCTCTGTCTGTCTCTGTCTCTCTCAGTCTGTCTCTCTGTCTCTGTGTCTGTCTCTCTCTGTCTCTCTGTTTCTCTCTGTCTCTCTGTTTCTCTGTCTCTCTCTCTCTCTCTCTGTCTGTGTGTGTGTGTGTGTCTGTCTGTCTGTGTCTCCCTCCTCTCTCCTGTGTATCTCTGTCAATCTAATTTTTTTCCTCTAAAAGGCAAGCATAATTTTACACTGACAAATTTAGATTGCAAAAAATGTTATTTTATAATCCTGAAATCTCTAAACTAGTTTTCTAAATTTTATTCACAGAGATGTAAAATATAGACTCGTTATGAGTCACTTTAAGAGTAAGAACTGTTCAGTTTTTGTTTGTTCGCACTCATTTTCTAAACATATTAACAGAATATTTTATTGTTTTCTTTTTACAACTATGCTCAGCTCAATTAATAAACTGTTAGTATTGATTAATGCTTGAAATCTGTACAAGTTGAAAATAAATAATTTACACTTTTTGGTTTCATTCAAGAAAAGAAAAACTAATATCTAAACTCATCTTAAGTTTTTAAAAAAAGTTTACTTTAACATATGGAACATGATTAGGTAATGTCATGTAAATACAAATTTTCTAATCATGACGTAAATATAAAAGGTTGTGATCACAGAGTTGTAAAGTAATTTAATGATCAGTTTTCTAAAATAATAAATAAATAAACGAACAAAACTTCTAATCTACCTTCCAAAATGACTGTATGACATTGCAATTAAATGAGTGAAAGTCCTTGAACAACCATGCTTGCCACATTTCATACTGTCAATTGTGATTTTAGTGATTCTTGTAGACATATGGTGAAATGTTATTGTTGTTTCAATTTGCATTTCCCTAGTCGAATATGTTGATAACACTGTTCCATATGTTTATTTGTGATCTATACTCGTCATGTTTGATGAGATGTCTGTAGGTTGGGCAACCTTTTTTTTTTTATTAGGTTGTTCATTAACTTTTTGCTGAATTTTAAGAGTATTTTGTGTATTGTTGGATACAAGCTCTTCTTCAGTTATGAAATTTACAAATATTTTCTCCCAGACTTTGATTTGCCTCAAATTTCTAGGCATGTCCTTTCACAGAGCAGAAGTTTTTAGCTTTAATATTAAGTTCAACATATCAGTTTTCTATTTCATGTATCACATTTTTGTTTGCTTCATTTTCAAAATGCACTTCTATGGACTGAAAACATCAGCTTACATTTTTATTTATGTGTCTGTCTCATCTCAGAATGTAACACTCATAGAGGCAGAGAAAAGGTTTTCTTTATTCTGTACTTTCAGCAACCAAACTAGTGCCTGGGTATAGCAAATTCTCATAAATTTTCTGAATTAATTAGTCAATCTGACCATCTTTCAGCATCAGTGTCATATTATGGATATGGATTGTCAAATGTGGATAACAGTTTTCAGATGATTAACAAAATGATTCTGAAAAAATACATGCAAGATGACTTACAAATAAAGTGGCAATCAATAAAAAGGAATGAGTGTTGTCGTTATTCTTGCTGAAAAATTACAGCATTTTCAGAGGCCAAGAGCTCCAGTGAGAGGGGTCAGGTAAAAGATGAATCTGCTTAGTCTCCTTTGACAAAGCCTCTTTGTTAACCAGAGACACTGCTCGGCCCTCAAGTGATACAAACTCTGGCACACAAATGTGCTTTACTTAACAAATACGCAACTGCTAAAACTATTGCCAGATGAATTCCAAGGTTTATGGCATTTAAACAGTCATATTTTCTTGATATTTTCACAACAAAATTTATCTTGTCATTATTGCAAGTATTTCTAAGTTTGTTACGATTTTGCATTGTTTTATATTTCTGATGTTAATATTTCTATTAGTTTGAAAATTACTTTCATTTCTTAATACCATCCTTTCTTCCTGTCTTTTTTCCTCCCTCCTTCCTTCTCTTCCTCCCTCCCTCCCTCCTTAGTGTCCTTCCTTCCCTTTCCTTTCCTTTCCTTTCCTTTCCTTTCCCTTTCCCTTTCCCTTTCCCTTTTCTTTTCCTTTCTTTTTCTTTGGTTTTGGAGACTGAACCCAAAACCTCACATATGCTAAGCATGCACACAGCCCCTGAGCTACAAGCACAGCCCTGACAGCATCCTTTCCAATGGAAAAAAGACAATACTAAGGATGACAATTATAAAGACCACAGTGGTAACTTGGTTCCTGGACTCAATTTGTTCTACAATTTTGGAACAGATGGCCACATTGGTGATTGTATGGGAAAGATGGTTTACAAATTATTTGCGAACAAAACATTCATAAACTGAGATACAACTCTATTAAACTCAGGCTATTAATCATTATTAAACTTTAGAAGCAAAAAAATCTACTTGGGACTCTATTTAGAAGTGAAGACTCCCAGGATCATGCTAAATATACTGAATCCGAGATTTTGGTTAGACCTATGAATTTGAGTTTTATGGACATCTCCTATCCTTATTCCAAGGATTCTGAAACCAGTGGTCTCTGACTTTCACGCTGAGAAACATCTATAAAAGACAGCTTCTATAAGGGGTTTTCCTGAGAGGGACGTGAATAGTAGTGTGTACCTGTAGTAGATCCTCACAAGATCCAAGCTGAGCTGCACTTCTAGACCAAGGAAGAGAAACCCACAATTGCTACATCGAGGTTTGCCCCTGACATGTACACAGGCACTTTATTATATTAATGTTGGTCCTGCATGTTTATGTTTTCTGCATCCAAGGATTTAAACAATTGTGAATTTTTTAAAAAAATATCCCCATGCACTGAACATGCAATCTTTTTTCTTTTCATAATGCTCTAAAATATAGTATAATTAAATTGACATAACGTTTACATTGTATTAGGTATTATAAGTAGCCTACAAATGATTTAAAGGATATAGAAGAATATGTGTAGGTTACAAACAAATACTACTCTAGTTCATACAAGAAATCTAAACATCTACGGATTTTGACATATGCAGAGGGATGGAATCAATCATTTATAGTTATCCAGGGATGACTGTATTTGAATAGTACAACTATAAAAGATAACGGACCTACATGCAGTAAAGTTAATGCTCAACGATGTGAGTCATGGAGAGGAAGTACTTTTTCTTCCTTTATCTAACATCTGCTTCTGGGAAAAACTTGCATGTCCAAACCTAGAGAAAGTGAAATCTCACCTCATGATGCACAGGAGGCTCTGCTAGAAAACTGCCACGTGCCATTCATACAGGACAGTCTGGCACATAGCATGGAAGAGTCACCACACAAGAAAGGAAACTCGTCATCTCTAACAGACACCACCAACATCAGGGTAAGAAGAACAGAGGCACAAAGCAAGGGACACAAGAAAAAAGACACACAGAGGAGGAGCAATATCCTGGCAAAACTTTCAGCTGTCTTTAGAGATGCGGACCCCTATGGAAGGGCTGCAAGAGAGTGACGCTCCCTTCCACCCCTCCTTTGCAATGTCACTCCCCATGTTTGTAGCACGGCTGGAAGTGAAGGGATACACCTGCAGGACAATGAGAACTTCCTGATCAGGTAAAGAGCTCTGTACTGGGGAGTTCACAGGGCTGATATCAACTGGAGTTTCTGCTAGACTAGTTTCTTCCACCCATACCACTTTACCACAGTGGGTGAGGAAGAAGACAACAGCCAGGTTATCAGGAAGCAAAAGTTCACCTCTTCTCAGAGATGCGAAAGACACCATTCGCTTTTTCTCTGTTACTCTCAGTCCTGCTTTTTCTGACTCAACTCAATGGTTCCTAGCTAATAAAAACTGATTGGGTAAAAATAAAGTAACAGAACTACTTGATACCAGCCCATCAATTCTCATTGTAGGGCTGGTCAAACCATACACAGTGAGAATTTAATCGTCACTATAACTTAGGAAATGGTTCCATAAAGAAACCATTGTTTTTACGGTGGGTCTTGTCACACTGTGCCATGAGATCTCTGCTAACATTGGATAATAGCCATGCACATCTCAGACTACACTCTGGACAGACACAACTCCATGGCTGGGCTGTGTTGTCATTGTTTTGATTTGTCATTGCACAGAGTGAAAAATTGGAGAAATTAAACTTGTCATAAATTGGCCTTTACAGCTGCATACAAAGAAGAAAGAACAATAAATAAAATGCCTTAAAAAAGGATGGAAGGCCTACAGCGATGCCAGTCATGTACAAAAATGCATAAAATGTCTCCAAGAATGGGCAAATATCACATATGTATGGTCTATTAAAATCACCTCAATCTTCCTCTAAAACAAAGTTATTTCATTTTTTTATTTTTTTGCTTTTTTTTTTTTTTTTTCTGTTTAACCCAGAATTGAACCCAGGACCTTGCACTTGCCAGGCAGATACTTGTGCCACTAAGTTATAACCCCATCCCAAAATGAAGTTATTTCAATCTGCTTTAGCCCTCATTGTTTTCTATGAAACACTGCCGAGTGTACCTTCCCTGTCTACTGGTTTTCTATATCACTTCATGCAACCTGAGAAATTTTCCCTTTATATCTACAATTCTGGCTTCCTCCCTTCACACCTTCTCAATATGTGTAATATAGGTTGAGAACCAGACAAAATCAAATAGACACTCTGTTTATTCTTAATGTTTCTCTAGTACTCTTCTATTTATCTCCTTTCATTCCATACCGATCTTCTGAAGCATGTATTAAGTACTAGGCACCAGGCATTGTGCCAAACTCCAGTAATGTACATGTTGATAACATACAGACTCTTAGGTAAGTATAAATTATCTACAGGAGCAGAAAGAAATATGTGCAGTAAAAAAAAACAAAACAAAACAAAAAAAAAAACAATTAGACTCTGTCGTATTCTAGGTAGCCCAAACATCTGAACTACCAAAGAGATACATTGCATTTACAAAGTAGAAATAAAACAATTTGAATGATAAAATAAAATTTGGAGTCACAACCCACCCTAAAATAATAAAGATATTTAAAATAAATAAAAAAGCACAATGATGGCCAAAGGAGGATTTAGTTATATTTCCTGTGTAAAACAATTACCTCACCATACCATTTAACACAGTTTTCCCTGGAAGTTCCTGTAAATGAATTTTTAAATATGCTTAATGACACTCTTCTTTTTAGCAAAACCTAAAGTGTTTCCTCATTGTTCATCTTCCACAATCTCCGAAGACTTTAACATGATTACAATATTCTACAGTCAGTCTCTAGATCTGGTTACTGTCTCCTTACAAAATTTCTTCATTCTTTGGATTTCAGGATTCTGTCCTGTTTTTGTTATCTGTTATAGTTTATGTCCAGATGTCCCCCCAAAGCCTCATGTGGTCATTGGGTTTTTTCAGAGGTGGCTAAATCTAGAGTATGTGATTGATTAGTAGTGCAACACTGGGATTAAGGATGCTAGGATTAAGGGTGGTGATTATTCCATCAGTCTACTGATTAGATTGGCACCACCCTAGACCTTGTAGACCAGACACGATAAGAGGAGTAGAAAGAGGGCTGATTTTCTCTCTCTTGTTGCTTTTGCTGTCCTTTGCTGTCATAGCCATCATGAACTGTTGCCCCTCTGCCATGTGCTATCCTGCCTTGGAGCCAGTAGATTACTCACTGAAACCTTTACAAAACTGTGAGCTAAATAAGCCTTTCCCTCTTTTACTTTGGGTACTGGGAATTTTGCTTCAGCAATGAGAAAAGTAACTAAAATATTTTCTGTCACATTTCAGGGCATGCTTTCCCCTTTTAATTAATTTCTACTCTATTTTCTAAACTTAATTTATTTTTTCTTTCAAAATGGTACCTTCATCCCTTTACTCTTCTCTACTGGCACATATTTAATGGAAACTCTGTCTCTAAGAGCATCATTTATCAACCTCATACACTACCAAATTTCTCTATTTCATCAGAGTTCTGGTCCCATAGCATTACCATGTGTTCGGCAGTGTTTCACAGTTATCAGTGTTAAACGTCAGGCTGGCCCTCTCTCCCCAGCCCCCGTCACCTCTCAAATCTTCCCATCCTTGTTACATATGGCCAGAAGCAGAAGGAATGCTCACTCTTGTCTCTTCTCTTCAATAAATTGGAAAACCTCTCTTTTATTGTTGCTGTTGCTGTTGTTGCAATACTGTTAACATTTAGTTTCCTGCTCCTGTTCCCACTGCCACCAGCCCAATTCTGGATTCTTAAGTACAGCATGGTGTTTCGTTTCCCATGCTACTGTAATCATTTTTGGACACTGTCTGGTTTAAGACTTTCTCTGATGCAGCCAATTCTTCATAAGGTTCTGAAATATCACTTAAACAGGTAACAAGCAGCTAGTTTGTAGCTTCTTTTTTTTTTTCCTCTGTCTTTCTTGCCTTTCTTTTGGTCTTTCCTATTTTCTACACTCAGGCTAGTTCTCTAAACTTCCTCTTCCAGTCATCTTATCATATATCTAACTGCATCTGAACATAAAAAGTTCTCATTATATTGGGGCTTCTCTATCCATCCTCCACTGTCAACATCATTATTATTTCTTTGCTTTTGAATATCACTTCAAATGCTTACTCTGCTATTCTCTACAAATTTTAATTAATATTCAGTTTAAACAGCACTTCATTCTAGATTAATTTCAGCCACACGCTTTTTTCTGTAACTCTGTAAATACTTAACTGTCCTATAAATTGAGACCATCTAATATATACTTACATATTCCCGAAATGGCTGCAATATAACCAGATTGGTGACATATTATTTGTCTTATTTGCTTACCTCTAAGTAAGCTATAAGCTCATAAACCTTGTATGATTATCAGCATCCGCTTCATGTGAATCGCTTCCCAACTAACAAGGATTGCTCAACCATACATGTGGAATTGAAGGAAAAAAGAAGGATTATTCCATTTCTGTTCAGATTTCACATGGTATTACAAGGGAAGCTTCAAACTATTTATGCCTGGTTCCCACTGATTTAACTGACAGGGTGAGGCCTAGACATGAAAAATTTAAACCTTCTCATTCCACATTCACTGAAGTCTCAGAGCCACTAAGATTAGTGCATGCTGCAAAGGGTTTGTAGTCCAGGAAGATGTTTTGGTAAACACCAAAAACATTTTGGTATCTGCTCTCCCAAGCTTCCCTTGGCCCAGAGATTCAATGTGAAGACATGACTGGAAAACCCCCTTTGCATTCCTCATTTTCCAGAAACTAGACTCTGTATGAATCACAGTCCCACAGCCATCCACGCATAGGCAGCTTAGACCACCAACTCTGAGCCACACTCAGACGTTCGATCCTTTCTGGGAAACGCTCTGGATGCTGATTCAGCTTTCCAGCATTCTGTTTAAAAGCCCCGAGAAGAGCTCATTGATAGGAAGGACAGCCATTGCTAAAAGACACAGAGTAATTATTAAATCAGGACTAAGAAATCTATGGTGATATCTGCTTCATTTAAGTCCTTAAAAATCCTTGTGACCTCACTTAGTAAACATTCTACTGTGGAAATATGGCAATCATCTATATTTGAAAAATGGAGAGACTGATGTTGAAAGTGTTTAAATGATTTATTTTAAATAATCTTCCTTTTTATCAAAGTGAGATTAGCATCTTACCTGAGATTCTAAGGCTCTGATGATTTCTCACCAGAGCCTTCTTGCTATCGCCTGCCATATGCTGGTGCACCACGCTGGGTGCTTCAGGAGTAAAATGCTCTGCATAGACATCACTGCTCTTACCCTGAGGAAGTTCAGTGCTAATTTAGGAAGCTAAAATACATTGAGTCAATTAGTTTATTTATGATAAAACCTCTCTGTCTTTCTGTCACTGTCTCTCTGTCTCTGTTTCTCTCTCTCCCTTTCTCTTTGTCTCTCCCTCTGTCTCTTTCTCTCTCTCTCTCTCTCTCTCTCTCTCTCTCTCTCTCTGTCTCTCCCTCTTTTTCTCTCTCTTTCTCTCTCTCTCTCTCTGTCTGTCTGTCTCTATCTCAGCTATTCCATTGACACAGATATTCCATCTCTACCAAACTGCAAAATAAAATGTTCTAGGTTTAAAACACAATTTCTTTTAGAAATAAATTTTTGCTACATGATTTTAATATACATGCTACCACAGTCTGACTTAAATACTTTTTTTGAAGATTATAACTCTGAATAATTGCTTTGAGAATACTCTAGGGTAAAAACTTAAGTCAATGCTTATACTGAGTATTTTTTTTAATGTAGCATACATCCTAGGTTGACAGAAATATAATATTTTTAAATCATAATGAAATTTAAGGAAATGTTTAATCATGTTAGATATAATAATAACACAGATAAAAAGATAATTTTTTGTACACCCTTGCCAGATTAAGTAATTATAACCATGAATGTCATAAAACTTGAAAAGAACAAAAATAAATGGTTCTGTATCAATAATATGAAAATGGAGGCCAGGGATATAGCTCAGCAGAACAGTGCCTGCCTGGCAAGTGTGAGACTGGGAGTTCAATCCACAGTAAAGAAAAAAGAAAAAAAAAAAGAAAGAAAGAAAATGAAAGAAAATTGACACCCACAATATCACAAATTCTGGCATTCATTCATGCTGGAAATAATTAAAAATGCTAGTATTTTTGATTGTTTGATTAAACAAAGGATAAACAAGGCCAAGAGAGTAGCTGAGTGAGTGGAAAGAAAGAAAGAAAGAAAGAAAGAAAGAAAGAAAGAAAGAAAGAAAGGAAAAGAAAGAGAGAAAGAGAAAGAGAGGAAGGAGGGAGGGAGACAGGAATTAAAGGAGGGATTGAAGGAGGGATAGAGGGAGAGAGGGAAGAGAGACAGAAGAAATTGAGAAAAGAAATAAATCTGAAACTAGGCAATGTTAAAACTAATAGGTTTGGTTCCAAAACTGAATAACAATAAATAAGACACATTTGGGTGCTGAGAAAGGCACTTTCGAACAGGTTATTGTTTCTAAATGTTGTTTCCATAATTTCCGACTACCATCTTCTATATTACCCAAGGGATTTCTAGGACAGGAGTGTCAGAGGAAATTTCCCTGAGAAGGAGTTCTTAGGGCTGGGATCTGCAGTGAGTCACTCTTGACTGTTTAAAAGGGAACTGGATATGGGAAAGCCCTGGGGCAGGTAAAATACGATGCTTTTGAATAAGTGGGGCAGAAAATGATTCTTTAACCTGATATTTAAAAGTTAAAAATCTGTGGAATTTTATAACAGGATGTATTTGAAAGGCAAGGGAAGCAACAAGGATGACATCCATATTTCTGAATAGATACACACAGTGTTCACTGAGATAAGACATGCAGAAAGGATGCCATGCTAGGGATTATGTGTCCACTTCGATTTCAGAGTTCTAAAACTTTGAACTAAAGATTCTGCATAGGATGAAATTTAAAAGTCTGTGTCAAAGGACACAACAGAGTAAAAGGAAACTTTCAGAATACTTGCAAAGTTTACTCCAAAGTATTCAATAAAGTGTTGATATCAAGTATTTGATAAAGTGTTGATATGAAGAACTCCTATAACTCAAATCAAAACAAAGAAAAAACAAAGTGATTAAGAAATAGGCTAAGCACCTGAAAAAGCCTTTCTACAAGTAAGACATAAATAGCTAACAAGCATATGAAACAATGCTAATTATTAGAAAAGTATAAATTTAATTCACATGGGGTAGTATTTCACACAAATTATGACAAGTACTATAAAAATAGGCAAACACAACAAAAGAGGAAGAAAATTTGGAAGTACCAGTAAACTGAGAACGGGTATATGAAATGGTGCAACCACTGCTAATAAAAAGCATGAATTTTCCTCCAAAAATTTAAAATGCAATTACCATCTGACCCAGCACTACTCCTTTTGGATATATACTCAAAATGTGAAAGTAGAGATTCAAAGAGGTACATTTGTATAACCACGTTCATAGCAAAACAGTAGAAGCAACCTAAGAGTTCAAGGATGGAGAAATAAGTAAATAAAATGTGGTACCCAAAGCCAGTGGAATATTATTTGGCCATGAAAAGAAAGGAAATTTTGATACAAGCTGCAACATGGATGAATCTTATTACTTTCTACTAAGTGGAATAAGCCAGACACAAAAAGACTACTACTACAGGATTCAACTTCTACCTGGAGTAAAGTCCTTAAGAAAAGAAAGTGAGTTTTGGTTTCCAGAGGATTATGGGAGGCAGTTTTGGGGAATTATTTAATGGATACAGAATTTCACCTTTGTAAGATGAAAAGGTTTTGGAGATCCTTTCTCAAGACATGAATATATTTGAAACTACTGAATTACAAACTTAAAAATATTTACGATGGTAAATTTTACATATATTTATTTTACTACAAATAAAAACTCTCAAATGCTAAAAAAAAAACAGTATGAAAGCTAGCTAGATAGCTAGATATGTGAGGAAAGCTGGGGACAGCAAATATTCATTTAGGAAACATAGAGACAACAATTTTCTTACATTGCATTATGTTCTCCCCTCTCCATCCTTAAAATCCTGAATTATTAGTGATTCTCTAAGTACAAGGTCTTGCCATTCCATCATCTGATTTGGCACAGAAGTCTGTTTTCATCTACCAAAAGACAACAACTTAAAAATCTCGAAGGAACAGCAGATGTGCATATTTGTAACTCTGCTATGCTGCGCCAACAAAAAAGGATCTGTATGTATGCCTCTAATTCCAAGCCCCACTAAAAATGACAGATGTGGACAGAGGGAAATAATATAACCAATCCTCTTGCAAGTGTCTATGGAGACCGTGAAAGAGAAAATTCCTTATCTGCACAGCCTTCCTGAGCAGTGTCATTCCCCCTACCTTGTTTGCGCACATCCTCTACAGCAGCCACCAGCTCCTCTTTGAGATCTTGACTCTCCTTAGCGATCTGTTCACCCTTTTCCAGGAAGTTCTGAGTAGCTTGCTCTACAGATGCAGCCAGGACATGGGCTTTCTTTGACCTCCCTTTCTTTTTACCAGATGGGCCTTTGTTGCTTGTGTTGACCAGTGTTGTGACCTAAAATTAAAAAAAAGAAAGAAAGGAAGAAAGAAAAATTGCAAAGCTACTCTGCAAAACTTTCTGGAAATATGATGCAGTCACCTCAAAATTTCAAAATATCCTATTTTATTAAATCATGGGATTTAATTATTGAGTTAAGAATGTGTGCCAGAGAACCTCATCAGTGAAAGTATAGAATCACATGGATGGGCATGTAAATAAACAGCTGTTATTTGTTTCATGTCCAAACAAAAGCATATGAATCAGCACAAAGAGCAGACTTGCCAGCAGCTCAAAATTGCCAATTGACTCAAGGTTGTACTTTGACAGATTAACAAGTACAGTGCTCTTTGCAGTGAACAGCCTCAGGGGTGAGAAAAACAAAGCAAATGAACTGCCTCTCAGCATCAAGTTAGGAGAAGCAGTCGTTAGTACTGAGCTCCATACGGACAGGACAGAAGTAAGTGAACAATAAATGAGAAGTAATCAATACATATTACTAATGTGCTATCTCCTAGGACTTAGGAAGTTTTCTGCTACTTTAGATTTTATCTCATAAAAATTACACGGTAAATTTGATGTGAGAAGATTAAATGATGCAGGCTTACTACTTAGTTAACCAGTTAAAGTTTCCAGAATCAACATTAGATTGACATTTATTGCCACTCTTTTTCTAAGCATAATAATCTGAATACATATCTGAACTGCCAAATGTTTTTTAGCAGTGACGATATCTGGAACTAATTCGCTTACAAAGCATTTAATATCCTTCAAAGAACTTGTTATCTCTTACAGGTTGCTGAACCTTTATTTTCTATCAGTGACAAGTTTGAAAGCTGCTCCATATTCTGTTCAGCAAAAAAGTGGCAGTCTTGTTTAAGGCTGTATTCTTTTTTTAAACATGGCTTCATAAGAATGTGGGTTCTGTGTTTAATTTTCACTGACACTTATCCTGTTAGCAGACTAAAAATTTTCTTGGAGGTTATCAAGAAAGTCAGTCCACAGAAGAGTTACAGAGGCTGTAGCTTCTGACGTTTACTACAAATCCCAGAACAAGCAAAGCCATTCATCAAAGTGACAATTAATGTTCAGCCAGTTTACAGGGGAACAGATACCACCAAAACGAACAAAAAGTATTGACTAAATAAGCATTAAAATGATAAATACAGGTGGAACCAGTACTCAGGAAGTGGTTAACACAGTGTTGGATGATTTCATATTTAGCTCTCTCTTGGTTGGTAAATAATTAGATATAGTGAATTAAATAAAGACAGTAAGGACATTCAGGCATGAATACTGAGCTGGAAAAGAAAGCTAAACTCATTCCGAGTAAAAACGTCAGATAGTGGTGGGACAGCTGGTGCAGTGAGGTACATGCTGTGGTCTTTTATGAGCCATCCTTCAGGGAAAGGGAATTTGTCACACAGGTTGCTTTTTTGAGGTGCAGAGGTGTTTCTCTTAATGAGGATTTAGTCCAACCCATTAACACGCTATCCTTCTGGAAACTCAACTCCCCAGAACAGCCAACACTTGGAAACATGAACAGACGCCCCCGCATTATCACACCATCTCTAAACTTCCAATGTAGAATATGGTCTTACTATCTAAGGAAAACACTCCCTACTTCCAGTTAGGTTTTATTTATTCCCATTGTACTCATAATTGTGAGAATATAGTTAATATATATATATCTTTTAGACTTCTCAAGTTAGAAAAGACAATAGAGGGAAAAGGAGCTGTTAATTTAAGGTATACCCACAAGGATAAGAAACAGAACCTGATGGTGACACTATAATAACAGCTAAATGACAGCATAATATCATGGGTTCACTTTCTGTAAGGACAAACAAAATGTCAACTTTTCTTTTATCTCCTTATCTTATTAAGCATAATTTAGCTAATGCTCATAATAACAAGCCAGTTTAAAGTATCACTTATGTGGAAAAAAATAAACACGCAACATTCCTGGGATGGTCCTAAGAAAATGTGATCGTTTCTAAAAGACGCAAATTGACTCAATCCTCTTTCATTGAAAGCTCTCATTTACTGCTTGGTAGAAGTGCATGGAGGGAGAAAAGAAGGAAGAAATGAGGCACCATTTCCCGCATATCTTCACTTTAGGACAATGAAAGGCTGTCATTGTTGACACTTCTTCACTGCTAGCCAATTTGAATTGGAGGACACATTCAATAAATTAGGTTAGAAATATAAAGAAAAGATATAGGTTATGAAAAAGATAAACATTTCACTATCTCATTGTTTGTAAGAATAAAATTCTCAGGAAAATATAAAAGAATTAAAAGAAGGTAGAACCACTATAAAAGTGAAAGGTAAGGAGGATAAATACTAGACAAAAAATAAAAATCTAATAATAGAGCACTGCCAATAAGAAATAGTTTAAAATATAGCATTCCCAATAATCACAAATTGATATTATCAGAAAAAAACAGAATACAATATGGAGAATGGTATACAGAGGAAATTACAAACTTTAATGAAGAAAATAAAAGATGACCTGAATAGTGGAGATAATGCAGAACCATATTTTGTGATCAGAACTCTCAACACTGTAAAGATGTTATTTCTGCCCAGTTTGTTCTATAGTTAACATTCCAGGAATTTACAAAGCCAATCATCAAAAAAAGCCAAGATAATTTCCTTTCACTCAGTTCAGTTCTGGTCCAACTGAAAAATGAAGCTCTTAGTGAATTAAAGAAGGGTGATTTAGAGTATGTGCATGCCAGACTCCTGATGCTCCACTTCTGCCCTGTGTAACAAATATTTGAACAGAAATTTTAAAAGTAAGTTAGATCTGACAGCAGGTGGCAAATTCAGATCCATATTTTTATGGTAAAACTGCTCTTGGAAATTCTCAGTGTAGCCTTTACCATACAAATTCTTTGACTCTGTTTCATTCTCCTACGAGCCATGCAACTTCACTTATCCTCCTATTAAAAAAATGTACAATTATTGTGTCATTTAAAAAATTAAAATAAACTTCTAAAAAGTATCTGTGAGATGAGATATTTTTGTATATTTTCTTTTTTTTCCAAATGATGCTGCCATTTTCTCCTCCATGCCATATGCTCTCAGTCTTTTTGAACTGCACCTGCACTTACATCTAAAATTGTGAAAGTAAAGGTTCATGCACTTGAGTTCTACCTTGATATTTCACAGATGAGGAGATTCAGCTTAGAGAAGCACCATAGATAAGAAAAATAATGCTCCAATTCACGTGGCCCTATGAAGAGTAGAGGCTAGATTATTCGTGTGTGCTATAATACAGAATTTTACAGCTCAATTTGCCTTGTCTTTTCCTTTTAATAGAATAAGTAGCTATTAACAGGTAAAGGAATATTAAAATGTACTTATTCTCCACATTTGTCTCACTGCACTTTGTATCCTACTGTTTGTCTTTTCATTCAGTGAGATGATTTAAATATGAATGGACACGTTTGTTGATATCAGTGAAGCGCTACAGCATCCTCCCTGGCTGCAGTGCCTCATGACATCTGATGTGTTCAAGGCTCTCAAGCTACACAAACATATCAGGGCTTTTTGTATGGGATGAGAGTGGAAGAAGATCAAAAAAATTTCAAAAATATTGCAAATAACTAAATAACATAACAGGGTATTTATGTTGCAGAGCTGTTCTGTGGGTAAAGAAGCATAAAGTAATTTGCTGCGCACTCCTGAAAGACATAGGTACACTAAATAGCAAGAAACAAAGAGATTTTCATGAAGAAAATCACTACTTAATTCTAAGGATCTACCTATCACCTGTCAAATAAGCTAGGGACTATCCGAATGATCAAGTCTAGTCAACCGTGCAGTCGGTGTCTGCAGGAGAATGGGGTACCATAGAGATATCAAAACAGCAAAAGCACATTCAGATTCAAAGGTGGGAGCCATAGAAGAGGCCCAGTTGCTGGAGCCACAGGTGTTTGTGCCTAGGACTTGATATCCAGACGGGGTCTCGGCTGGTGGTAGTTAATACATGCAAAAACTACAATTAATTATTATATTTATTATTTTATTTGTAGACTCATCATCAACATTTAAAGATTGTCAAGGCAAAATTTACCCAGCTTCTTTGATATCATGACAGAATGTGTATTTCTGGCCATATTATAAGAAGTAGAATTCAAAAGTGAAGTAAAAAATAGACATCCTACGACTGGAATTGAGATACTTCTATGTCCAAGATAATAGTCTGCTATACCCATCCTAAAATTATTCTACACTACTTTTTTGTGCCTGCAAATTATCAAGCCAAGCTCTTGGGTACTGAATCAACCATTCATCCTATAGATGGGACATGATTCCAACTAGTTGTTAAGAAGTATTTCAATAATGTCTATAGGCCACGCTGAAGAAGAGTGGCTTTCTCTTTAGACACATATTTTTCAGAAGAAACTTGGTTCTCCTCAGAGAATATTTAAGTAATTTTTTTCTCCAATTTGTATTAAGGTGTGAGCCTACATATTTAAATATCAGGATTCACTGTCATCCAAAAGCATTTATGAGAAAAGAACATTCAGTTTGCTTGACTAAAATTCAGTCCATCTCTCTTTCTCTACCTCTTCCAAATTTCAAACAACTCTAAATTAAAACAAGCAATGAGAGAAGCAGTATAGTATTGGACAATGGTAGAAATGTACTTTTAAGTTATATTTGTTATTTTTACTTATCAGTACTTTAAGTAGTTATCAGTAATTTAAGCTATATCAATAATTTTAACTGATACAGAAAAACAAAATTGTACATATTATGAGATATCATATAATTTTTGATTCATATATAGATTATACACTGTTTAAATCAGGTTAAATATGTCTATCTCCTCAAGTATCTTTATCAGTTCTTTACAGTAAGGTAGGAATGTTTTCACAAGTTGGTAAGTAACTCTTATCTCAATAAAATACTACCACAAGAGTTATAAGAAGATCATTGTGTGTGCTCTAAGACTGTCATGGGCTCGAAAAACGGGGTGAATGTTTAAAGTTTGAAAAATGTATTACAGTAAAAAATGCATTGCCTGTAACCCTCTTCAGAATAACCCCTCTCATTTCATACCCAATAATTCTATCCTCGCCATTTTCTGAAGTAATTCTGGAAGTTTTCACTCTTGAGTGTTTTTAGTTGTGCTGTCTTTGCTTTCTAGATGTCCTGAATTAATTCAAAACGTTTACCTTTCGTGGTTCTTTCAACTTGGTGGAAGAGCCAGAAGTTACAAGGTTTCTGAAGCAAAGTTACAAGGTTTCTGAAGGTGAAGAAAGCAGATGAGGACAAACCATAATTATTTACTTGACTGAGATCATCAAACCAGTGCTGTCATGATGGAGGATGAAACTATTTACCCACAAGAAAGACTTCTAGACCTGCCTCAGAAAAATGACAAGAACAATGGGATAAGTGTGTTTGAAGTTGTGGAGGACCACCTGAGTGGCTCTAATTGAAAGTAGAGCAGTTGGCCCTATTTCTGGGTATTGATGTGTACAGAGCAGGCTAGGATATTTGATCCCCTCAACTGGCTTTAAGTAATGCAAATGGGTCTAGCCAAGTTGCTGATGCATAGTTCTTGAAGCAGTGCAACAGGTCAGTGATGCCCACCAAAGTTCCCAATTAGTATGTGTAAGCTAGTCCAAGTGACACCCTACTGCTGGCTGAGATTGTTTCTTATTTTTGTTTTTGTTTTGTTTTTGGAGATTGAGTTTTGATAAAGAAGCCATGACACCTCAGGGCATGATGATTACACATCAAAACTGAAGCACCAGCCCCCAAATACTAGATATTGCCCCAATCTATGCTATTCAGGTTACTCTTTCTGCATATCTCTCGCTGTGTATACTGCAGAGATGATTTCTGGCCTCCTACCCAGTCCAACTCACAGCACTCCTGTACTTCCAGCTTTTCTCACAGTCACTCATCCCCAAGCCACTCCCCTCTCCACAAATCAGTAAAATCTGGGTTTAGCCCTGGGTCATGACCTTTGTTCTATTTAACCATTGTTCTAACTGGACTAGGACCCCCTTGATACCCCACAACTACAAATATGTCTTACTGTCTTTAGTCTCATTGTGGATCACACTGGAAGCAGTAGATTGGAAGTATTGGAATTCCATTAACATTTCCCTCGGATTACAAATGTGGACTTCTCTGGACCATGAGGAGGTCTGGAAGAAATATCTATACAAAGTGATGTGATGAGAGAGTATTTGGAGGGCGTTAACAGCAATGTTTCATTTTGTTTTGTTTTACCAGAGTAAGTTTTTATTTATTTTTTTTAATTTACACATTCACTATGTTTTGATTACCACTGCACAAGATATTCTTCCTCAAACTGTAAAAGAGAATTTGATTACCACTGCAAAAGATAGTCTTCCTCCAACTGCACAAGAGAATTTCTGTAAGATTCTACTACCGAAAATACTGGCTCATCAATTTTATGTCACAGACATTAAATCTGTAATCCCACTGACACAAAAAATGTTAAACCCAAATTTGTGGTTTTGTTAGACTATGTATTATGTACAAGTTACAAACCTGTATGACATATTTCTAAACTGAATACTGTACAGTTGTAGCACAATAGTAATTGTTTCAACATATATAAACAGGCTTTCTACATTAGCATTATCACAAACACATGGGCACCTGCATTTTGCCAGAATGTTTTTTTTTTTTTTTTTGCCACAATGTTATCATAGTTATAGTAGTAGGCAATAGAAATTTTTTAGCTTTTTTTTTTATAGCACTAGGGATTGAAATGGGGCTTTCACACTGATCAACATTTCTAGCATTTTTAGTATTTTATTTTAAGAAAGGATCATGCTAAATTGTTAAATTGCCCAGGAAGAGCTTGAACCTGCAAATTGCCTGCTTCAGCCTCTAAAAAGGTTGAAATCACAGGCCTTATGGACCACTATGGCCACCTTCAGGTCCATTTTAATCACTGCCCCATCTGTGGCAATGTCATTTTGTAGCAGAGAATTGTAAAGTCATTTATTCACTAAAGGAGCAATTGTTTAGAATTGGAAATTTGAAATGAGTAGGAAGGCAGTTTTCTTTTTAAAAACCTTAAATATTTTGAGTATTAGTATTCTTGTGAGATGAACATGCTATTTAGAATGTCCATAAAAGCTAGAGTTTCAGCTTGCTATCAATTATATCTAGATGTTTCCTCAAAGTCTCCTGGGTTCACAGGTGGGGCTTTTGGGAAGTGGCTA
>RJWM01012816.1:0-55372 GCA_004363535.1 Dasyprocta punctata | reverse complement strand
GGGTCATGGTTTTAGTTTTACTCCTAGAAATCTTTGCCTAATCCAGGGTTATAAATTTTTCTGTTCCATTTTCTTCTACAAGTTTTAAAATTTTAGATTTTATATTGATATATATAATCCTCTGAAGTAAATTTTTGAATATTATATGAGATACAGGCAAAGCTCATCTTTCAAAAATGAATATTCAGTTGACTTATTTTTAATTGTGGCAAATATTATCAGACCATTTTCCATAAAAATTATACAGTCACCATGCCAGATCTAAGGGCCCCTTAGGCCAAAATAAGGAACTTAACTCAGCCTTTTGAAAACCAGTTGGCAGGTTTGCTAACTCCCTTCATGGAAAAAGAATTTTCCAGATGGCTCAGTAAAAAAGGCAGGAGAAGGATTTATTAGAGGTGGGTATAAGATGCACTCAAGAGTAGGCCACAGGTGCTCAGAGAAATGAGGTGTGTTTAAGGCAGCAGAAAGTCATATTTAAAGGCTGTCTTCAAGATGAGTAATCTTGGACGTGTATCCTCACGATTTGCCAGATTGCAGTATGAGTCATCTTTATGGGTTTGAAGTGGTGATATGCTGCCTCCACTGTAGCTGCTTTCTGGGCTGCAGAAAGGGCAATTTTCAGGTGAAAAGGTGTGGTCTAGTGTTTGGGAATTTATAGGGTACTGTAAAGGACCTTTAGGAAGTTAACACTATTATTCTCTGTAAGAATAGAGGGAGGGAGTCACAAGCTAGGATGGTCCCCAGAAGCAGGAAAAGAGCCTGGCTGAAAGACTTCCTTAAAAGTACAATTTCTAAAATCTCGATTTTCTTGTTTCCCTTTTTACCTACTTTTATTTCTTCTATTCTACCCTAATATCATTTTGCAATTCTATCAGTAATGTATAATGATTTCTGTTTCTCTGTCTCACACTTGTCTACTAGAAAAAAAGGGTTATATTCATCTCTCTTTAGTTAGCTTTTGACAAACAATAAATGAGACTGAGCACTATTTCACATTTTAGACTTGTTTGCTTTTCCTTTCCATTAACTTTTTCTGTTCTTTGCTCGCTATTTTTTATTGGGTTCTTTTTTGTTGTGTCTTAGGTAACTAAAATATTGAACTATATTTGGTTGTTTTTTTAAAAACAAAATAGCGTGTAAAACACACTTTTTAAAACAATAATTGAACTCTTAACATTCTAAAATAGTGGTTTTGAAGGGAATTTTGGATTATTTCAAAAAATAATTGCTGAATTGAATGTGATTTCAAGATTCAAATCACCTCATGTACCAAATAGTTTTCAGTGACTTAGGACTGACCAGATCAGCATTTAAAAAGTTCAGGGATACAGTGGGGACATGTAAATAAATTGCCTTGAATTAAATAGACTCAGTGTTTTACTTCCTTTTGATATATCTTTATTTGAAAAAAAAAAAAAGACCCACATAATACAAACAATGGACTCTAGTCAGTCAAATATTTTCAACAGCCAGGTTTCCTACTGTGGCTCAATAGACTCCATACTATTGAGCAAAAGTATCACTTACAATGTTGGTCTCTCAACATCAACAGGAAAAGTCAGAAAGATTTTATGATGTTGAAATTGAAAGCTGATTATTCCCTTGGGCAGCTGTTGGTAGATGAATTCTGACTAATGATAAGCTTATAGAAGCAATCAATTCTCCTTTTAAAGCAGAAACTGAACCTTAATATATTTCCTTAAAGGAAACAACTCAAATACTTTTTTCTAAGCCACCCTCCATGCCTGTCCAAACTTTCCTGGAGAATCTAAAAACCAAGAAAAACTGAATTTATTTCTATAACATTCACATCACTCTAAGAGACTCGTTTGGGAAACACAGTGATTTAATTATTTAACTTCTAAGAGAAAATCTTCCATCTCTGTGACAAATCATGGCAAATTTAACTGCAATTATGGTCAAGAAAAACAGTTTTGTGAATCAAAAGTTTTACCTAAAACTCTTGGACATTCAAGAGATAGGTCTTGGAGCACTTTAGCATTTTTTGAAAATTAAAATAACTATTTTCAAATATACCAAAAGGCTAGGTTATCCCAGAACATTAATTATATCAAGTTATTAAATATGCAAGATTTATATTCTTTTTTTCTCTGGGTCCATCGTTTCCAACAAAACATTGATTCTTTCGCACGGCTGCACACTTAAATTGTCTAAGCAAGCAAGGAACTAGAGTAGATTCTGACCACATACTAATGAATTCTTATCAGTCCTGCTCTAGTGGAGACATAAATTTGAGTTGTAAATGAGGCTTTTGCTACTCACACATCATGGCCACAAAGAGCTAGAGAGGCTTATTGCTGCACCAAGTCCTCAACAGTACATGGCTTAGCTGTGCTCTGTCTTCTGCTTTAAAGACTTCTCTAGTAGAGTGGGCTTTACCCTCAAGACAGTAAAGTGGGGTTTTCCACAGACATGATGTAGAATGAAAATTTAACATCTTTAGAAGACTCTGCACAGTTGGTAGCAGCCCATGGAAGAGAGTGGAAAAACCAACAGAGACACTGACAACAGGCCAGGTCATGGCCTCCGTAGCATCCGCTATAATGATTCCCTTTCTTCTTAAAAATCTCTTCTTCCGAGATTTCAGTGTCTTCATACTTGTGTCCTGCTCAATTGCCCAAGCACTTCTTCCTGACCTGCTTCCTTGGTGAGACTCTTTTTTGTGCTTTTCCCAGGGCAGATATTCAGGACAGTTGATCCTTATTTTTATTATTTTTTTTCCTATTTTTCTCCCTGGAATCATCAAGCAAATTCTGGACTTCAGCTTTCTAAACTATGGATTCCAACCTCCACAATTTTATCCTCTTAACATCCCCAAATCTCTGTTCGCCATTTCTCTTGAATGAACTCAAGTGATTTCTTGATTGAACTCAACGCAAAGGATTATAGACACTCGGAGGAGTTCCTGACCACAGAGCACCTGACTCCCTTCTGACTGATCAGTGTGTATGCTGATGGCAGGAGGTCATGAATGAGTCAAACCGCCTAGTTCCTGTGAGCAGGGGAAGTGGAAGTGAAGACTGCAAATTGTCACATGATGATATTTGTAGTTATGATAAAAAGTGCTGTGATCTAGTCTATGTGGTGCATCTAGGAAGGCAGAATGTAGGAGCACATTATTTTAGATTTTGTCTTTTTTTAAAGATTTTTAAAATTTGTTTTAAAGATAGTAAAATCCAACAAAACATAACAGAATGAAGTCAATCAAAACAAAGCAGTAGAACTGGTACAGAACTTCAAAGAAAGATACTATGAAAACAATAGCTACTATAGTATATCTTGTTATTTTCAGAATAGTTGACCATTCCAACAGGTATAGTAAAATCAAACCAAAAAAACAAAAACAAACAAACAAACAAACAAAAAACCAAAAAAAACCCCAATAGAACCAATAAAAACAGAGCATAAAATAAAGTCAAAAAATTAATCAGAATAAAGCAAAACGATGAGAACAGTATTGTGCCTTGAAGATAAGACAGAAGAGAATCCCCCATTTTTGCAACATTGCATACTGTCATCTTCCAAAGAGGTGCTCAGGTTGCCAGCCCCAGTCCTGCAAATGGATAAAACAAAACTATCATTTAGTTGTTTTATGTACCTTAGTTGCTATCAATTTAGCCAGACCACTGAAAGAGCAGGTTGCTTTACAGGGGGGGTGGGAGGGGGCAGAGCTTTGTCCTTGATTCTTAGCACGTTGGTAGGCATGGGGGGGCATGCATGTTTCTCTTCCTGGGGTCCACGCTGGTCGTGCAGGCCCCCGGAAGGCAGACTTACTTGTCTTCTGGTTGGAGCCGCTCAGGCCCGATGGGGCAGGCTCCCAAGAGGCCCATCTCTTTCTCTTCCTGGTGTCCACGCCGGTCAAGCAGCTCAAAAAGATTTTTGTTATTCTTGTTGCTTGTTTTCCAACAAATAGAATTTCAAATGTTAAACTTCCAGATAACTGTGACATTTCTATCACTATAAAATGAGGAATAAACAGCATTGATCCAAAATCCGTACTCATTGACTTTAGGATTCTAAGAACAATGAAAGAGAGGATATGTTTCATGAAAGTACTCCAAAATGATGAGGAAACATGACAGATTTTGTCTTTTTAATAAGAATGCATTCGTTCTTTGACAAGCCTCAACTCTTTGTGCTTGCCCTTTCTGATTTATTGTAGCAAATGGATTTCTTTTAATAGCCTGGAAAAATTAAACTCTCTGAATTAGCAGATTTAGAGAGAGGAGACTTAGAAAAAACTCTGATACATTTAGAGACTGAAAATATTTATAAAAATTAAGTCTTGTTCTGTGTTTAGTAGCCATGAAAAATTGTGCTAGTGCAATTCTTTTGATAGGCTCCTTTGAAAGACATCTGTATTTTAAGACATGTAGGTTTTATTCTATGAACATTTCCCAAATTAGCTGGTTCTTATTGGATAATCACATTCAAGTCAACATCAAGAACTCTGGAAGAAATATAAACTGCCATTTTTTTTTTTTTTTTTTTTTTTTTTTGTGTGGCACCAGGGATCGAGCTCATAACCTCACACCTGCCTGACAGGTGTGTAAGCCGCTGAGCCAAACTCCCGGCCCTGGTTTTTTGAGGCAGGGTTGCACTGTGTAGCTCAGGCCGGCCTTGCACTCGCGTTGCAGCACAAGCCGAAAACTGCCATTTTTTATTAGATAAAATGTCTTAAAATTTTATCTGCGTTTCTCTATACATAAATTGTCATGCTAGTTTCATTATTCAAAAACATACAAGCAAGAATATTTTGTTGATAGCTCTATGAGGAAGTGATGTTTTATAGTCCGTGTGGACTAAATAGGAGTTTGGTCGAAGAAAGATGGAGTTAAGAAGAAATGTAGTTTGAAAACTTTCAGAAAGAAAGGCACATAGTCAGCCAGAATAGTTCAGAGAAGATCATGTAGCTGAACCATAGTGAATGGTTTGGTTTTAGGAGTCACACAAATAATTTCAAACTACTATTTGGGAGATAGCTGGTACTTTGGTGTTCCACAGCCAAAGAGTTTAAACCACACTCACCAAATTGTTATCTTCGTTGTAATCATCATTAGCATCTTAAAATGCTGAGTGAGTCACATACCTTAGCCCTAATTTTCATGAAATTTGCATCATAGATGACGATATCATTTTACAGACTATATTGTGATTATGAAGTATCTGAAAAGGCTTTGTCAAGGAAGTGATATCTACCTGGGAGGCCTGAATATCCTAGGCAAAGAGATTTTTATAAATAACGTGGGCAGGGCATTAACAAGGTTGGATAAATCTGCTAAAACATGCATACTGACTGCAGCCTGAGGACCAAACCAAAGAAATACACGTCTGGAAACAGGAAGACAAGGTAGGAGAGCGCTGCCTTATCCAGGGGAAAGGCGATGGAAGGCTCAAGTACCATTAGTGGCAAAGGGGAAGTGAAAGTTGAGTAGATTTCAGAAATATTTAGGAAGTAGAATAGATTATCAGCACTGCCCAACAGAATTTCATAGTGTGAAAGAAATTGTCTATAGCATGTTATCCAGTAGGGTAATCACTAGCCACAAGTAAGTATCGAGCATGTGAAAGGCAGTTAGTATAACAGAGGGACTGCATTTTAAATTTTACTTAATAGTAATTAATTTAAATAACCATTGGGATGCATGGCATGGACATGGCATGATTGTGTAATTTCAGTTTACTCTCCTGTTATGAAACTTTTCTTTAACTACAAGGTATTTCAAGATAACTTCATTTTGTCTATCCAAATTTGTATATCTCTTTTCTGATGAATACGGTCTTCTCTCTACTGTTCTAACATATCTGAACCTAATTTAGCTTTGTATTTGTTCATATTCCCCCTTATCTGTATCTCTCTCCTCTCTTTTTACCTGTCAAAAACTGCTTAGTCCCACTTAGTGGCTATTCTTTCTCATGAACATACCTGTGCTTGGGCATCAACCATATTATTTTAAAACACATGACATCTTTATGGTGAATCACTGATTACTGCTTACTCTTTCATGTTTTTATTGGTGTAATGACTTGAAGCTTCCTTCTGAAAAGCAAGAAGATATTCTTCATGTTTTCTATATTTCATCTTCCATCTCCACTGTTCAGCATGTAGTTTGTTTTGCAATTCTTGTAGACAAATCCTTGTTCACTACTGTAATGTTACTTATCACAACATACAAGATATCTAGTTCTTTGTATAGATTGTTTTTTCAAACAAAAGAAATCTAAAGTAGTGGAAAAATGAGATCAGTATTTTTAAAATGAAGGATATATGTTTAATTTTTACCTTCACTGAGTTGACTGTTTTAAGTAGGTGGTCCCTAAAAGTGCCTGCCATCAAATCTTTCCCTTTTAAGTCAACCTTGTTCCCTGCCTTGGACTGGCCTTGTGACTTTCGATCACAAACAGAGATCAGTGGAAGAGCGAGACCATGTCTCTTCCTTTAAGAGGCCTGCTAGTTTTCCCTGCGGCTGTAGGAAGCCTGGCTGCCATGCTGTGGAGGACCCAGGAGAGATGACTGCTGAGGAGAAACAGTAGCTTTGCCACTTAGGGGGAAGGTTTTGAGCTACCAGACATGATAATGAAATATCTCAGTCCCACAGGCCTCTGACTGAACACAGCTGAGTCTCTGATGTGAACTGACACAAGGGAACAGAACTACCTGGCCAAGCCTGCCTTCATTTCTGACTTTAAGAATCAAGAAGTATTATACAATCATGATTGCTTTACATGATTAAGTATGGGACTGGCTTGCTATGCTGTAGTAGAGAGATAAATGTGATGCCATCATTAAAATAATAAATGATTCAGTTACAGTAAGGTAACTGACCTTAGTTCCATCACTTTGCTAATCTACATTTCCTCAGACTTCAGTAACTTCATGGAATCTCTGTAATCAAGAACTAGTAGTTGAAGCCAAATGGCTCTGAGGGAATGGAAAAACAAATACTAATCAAATACTAATTCATGGCCTACAAAGTTTCATTTGAAATAAATTCTTTTATATGCATAAGCATTAAGTGTGAAGTACTAAAATTTAAAGAATCTTGCATTCCAAGTGTTTCTTTGAGTGTAAAATTCACTAATTGAACAGAGAAAAAAGAATTTACCTGACAGTTGGTTGACCTAAATACCCACGCACAATCTCTCACAAAGAGAATGTTTGATTAAAATGTTGGATTTAATGTTCCTAGATATGTATTCATACTGTATTAATTATGCTATTACTTATAATATTCTAAAATTGATTTTAAAAGTTGTATTTTTGATTGTTTTGGTCATTGGAAAGTTGGTAATCTATTGATGTTTAGTCACAAAGGCAGCTTCAAGCTGAAAGTATTAGTGACACTGGTTATTTCAGTGTCTGAAATGACTGAATAATCTCCAGATTTGATGCACTTTGGGTTATTCAGATCCAAATGATTATTAGAAAGAGACAGGTACTCAGAAAATATTTTGGTTACTCATTACAATGCTTTCCTTTATTGACTGGTTTCCAATAGTTAAATAGCCAGCCCATTCCTTATTATTATGTGTTCATATTATTTTAAACTGGGCCTTTGTAGAGTAGGCCAAATGGTTAAAGAGTTAACAGAAGATAAGTGATGGCATAGGTTGTATATTTTCCTCAGTTTTCTGAGGATATTTTAATGCTCAGCATATGGCTGTGTTGATATTTCTGGCTTATCTTAGGGTAGAAGAGTTGTTGGGTCCAACAGAAAAATGTTCTGTTGCTATAGCTTCACCTTGAAGAATACTCGGTCCATTTTTTTCCTGTGTGAGACACCATTTGTAATGAATTTGTCCTTATAAGGGCATGCTTTTTCAGGCCGTGCTGATACTTCAGTTTTTCCCCTTCTTTCTGTCATCTTGCTTTTACTGGCAACTAAATAATATTTCTTTGTTCTGTATGCGTGTGCTTGTGCATGCAAGCATGGAAGTGTGTGTTTTGGCTTTTTCTCCGTATCTTTTTCTCATGAGTCTCTCCTTAACCATGCTATTTTATAAATAAGTGCTTCTGAAAAATAATGGGTGACAATTTTTATTTACAAATGAAGGTCTTCTCTAGTTTTGTGAAGCAATAAAACCTGAGAAGTAAAAGGAACTCAAGGATTTGGTCAGTATAACCTCTACTCAGTCCTGCATCTGCTTCCTAACATTTCCTTTTTTGGTCAGGACCAGAAAGTTTACCTCTGAGATCCAGCACAATGCCTGCCATGTAGTAGATACTCAACTAATGTTTCTTGAAGCATTGACTCAAAGTATAATGACTTATTATAAATTTTAGTAACTTACAACATTGCTGATTTTTACCATATTCTAAGGTCATTTATATTATTAAACCAGTTAATATTTATTTTTAATTTTTTCTAAATGAAACACAACTAGAAATGTCATGATTCATAGTGTTTTTGTTATAAAAATGTATGTTTTGGCTCCTCCCCCATACCCAAAAGACCTCAGCAGTCAATGAGAGTGTTGGCCATCCCTCTCCCTCACTTGGACAATCTTGGAAGCTCATGTGAGTATCAGCAATCCCTTCCACCACCTGCAGTACCTCAGTGGGCTGGTGGGAGCTTCAGTGATGTGTTTCTGTCACCCAGAGAATGTTGTGGGCCAGTGAGAGCACAGTAGTCCTGCCCCAAGCAGAGGACCTCAGTGGATCAGTAGAAGCCTTGGCAAAACCTCTCCCAACCTGGAGGACCTTGGCAGATCAGAGAGAGTGCAGGCGAGTCCTTCTTCCATACAAAGAACGCTGGGTGGTGTGGCAAGAAAGCTGATGAAGCCTCCCCCGAGCTGGGCCTGTGAGACCTCCAGTGACACAGTAGGGTTCCTGCTGGAGCACAAACCCTGGACAGGTGGGTCTGATGAACCCAGCAACTGAGTGAATGTCAGCCACACAATAGGACTCTAAGACACACATGATGGATAATTGAGACTAGTGGGATTGAAAATACCTAAATATTAACCAACCAAGAGGTGAAAATGACAAAACAAAAAGCAAAATGCAATCTCAAACCCCCAGTCCATCTGGAATAAGTACAGGAGACATTGAAATGGAGGATATTGGAAGTCACACACTTGAAATTTTTGAAAAGATATTAAGTGAAGGTATGGACAGCTCTTTGAAGAGAACAAGAGACATTATGGTAGCCATTGTTGATTTTCCTATTGTCTGGTTTTGAAGGCCTGTAATGCTTTCATTCTTTTGTTTTGATCAGTTTTATACTGTTTTGTTTTGTTTGAATTCATTGTGTGTGAAGATATGGACAACTATTTTGAAGAAAACAAGAGACTT
Source organism: Dasyprocta punctata (assembly GCA_004363535.1). Lineage (NCBI taxonomy): Eukaryota > Metazoa > Chordata > Mammalia > Rodentia > Dasyproctidae > Dasyprocta > Dasyprocta punctata. The sequence goes on along the minus strand of RJWM01012816.1, from coordinate 46,053 downwards.
TATGGTAACCACTGTTGATTTTATGTTGTCTTGTTTTGAAATCCTGTGTTGTGTGCATTGTTCTGTTCTAATCTGCTTTGTTCCATTTTGTTTTATTTTCTTTAAAATAAAAAAAAATTGATATCAAGTGAAGTAAAGATATCCATGAAGTTATAGAGGAAATCAGATTGGAAATAATCTCTCAGGCAAAGAAAGAAATGATGACCTTAATGAAGGAGTTGCTCAGCACAGCTAGTGAAGATACAGATAAAAAAAAGTACAGGAGAATGGGAAAATGATGGAAACTGTGAATGAACAATATAAGAAAGAAACAGAATGCATGAAACAAATTCAAAGAGATACCCAGGAAATTAAAAATTCCATTGAAAGCTGCCAGAACTGCTTAGACAAAACTGATGATGGACTGTCAGACCTCAAAGACAGGATCTCAGCTAGCAATCACAAAAGGAAAGAACTCTAAAAAATAGCAAGCAACTATGAAATAACAATTCAACAGCTCTAAGATGATGCAAAGAAAAACAATATAAGACAGATAGGTGTCAACAAAAATACAGGTGTCAACACAAATGACATAAAACAACTATTTTCAGAAGTAATAGCACAAAATTTCCCAAGCATGGGAAAAGAATCTGATATACAGATAAGTGAGGCATATAGAACTCCAAACATCCATGACCAGAATAAATTTATACCCAGACATATAATAATCAAGATCCCAGAAATTCAGCATAAAATCAGAATACTAAAAGACATAACTCACCTATCAAGGAAAGCCCATTTGAATCACAGCAAGGCAGGAGGCATCACAATCCCTGACTTGAAATTATACTACAAAGATACTGTGATAAAATCAGCGTGGTATTGACAAAAAAAAAAAAAAAAAAAGATCTGAGGATCAATGGACCAGATTAGAAAATACATCACAGCTACAAAGACAGTCAGCCACCTTATCTTTGACAAAGGGGCCAAACATATTCACTGGAAGAAAGATAGCCTCTCTAAAAAAATGATGCTGGAAAAATTGGCTTTCCACTTGCCAAGGACTAAAACTAGACCCATGTCTATCACCATGTAACAAACTAAAGTCAAAATGAATCAAATATCTAAATATTAAAACAGAAACACTAAATCTACTGGAAGATAAGGTAGGTAGAAATCTTGAAGCCATAGGGGTAGGCAAAGAGTTTATGAACAAAATGCAAACCACACGGGAATTACTTCAATGAATCAACAAATTTGATCTTATCTTATTAAAAATTTTTGCATATCAAAAGAAATCACCAACAGAATGAAAAGAAAATCTACAGAATGGGAAAAAATTATAACCAACTGTCTTTCAGACAAAGGACTTCTATCTAGACATATAAAGAATTAAAAAACATCAGGCCCCCCAAACTCAAAGACACAATTGAAAAATGGGCATCTGAGATGAATACACACTTCTCAGATGAAGAAAAACAAATGGCAAATAAATCCATGAAAAAATGTTCAAAGTCACTAGTTACTGGAGAAATACAAATTAAAACAACATTGAGATTCCATTTCACTCCAGAAAGAATGGCTGCCTTCAAGAAATCAACCAGTGTTGGCAGGGCTGTGGAGGAAAAGGAATGCTTCTCCACTGTTGGTGGATGTGTAGACTGGTACAACCACCATGGAAATCAGTGTGGTGATATCTCAAAAAACCAGGATTGGAGGTCCCATTTCATCCAGCTATTCCCTTTCTGGGTATCTTTCCAGAAGAATTGAAAACATCATGTCACAGTGATATATGTGTACCCATGTTATAGCAGCACAATTTGTAATAGCTAAATCTTGGAAACAACCCAAATGCCCGTCAACCATGAAATGGATAAAAAAGATGTGGTATTTTTATACAATGGGGTATTACTCAGCTATAAAGAAGGATATATTTGAGGCTTTTATAGGTAAATAGATACAACTAGAGGTCATATTTGTAAGTGAAATAAATCAGACTCACATGTGCAAACACCATATTTTCTCCCTAGTACAAACAAAAAGAAAACTGAAAGAGTAAATAAGATCCAAAATATACAATAGGTATTGTGATAATGAGTGGGAAAGAAAGTGCTCAAAAGAAAAGAACAACTTGCAGAGGGGAAATGAGAAAAGAAGGGAAAAGATTATAAAAATACATATGCATACATATATATGTGTGTATGTAAATATATACAAGATAAATAGCTACACAACTAATCTCTATTAGTTCATCAAAAAGTTTATGTTTTCATCATTTGATTGTTTGATCATTTTTTATGCCTAAATCCTATAATCTGAACAACTACTTTCAAGGTAATAATATGCAATATATTAACTAGTGCTAATTTCCTATTTTTGAAATTCTGCATAATTTTTATCCTTTTTTTGTTTTCAAAATAAAAAAAGAAAAAATTTATGTTTTAAAATGATACTTTATTTGCCTTAAGCTGACTGCCATTAACAGGGAACCCAGGTAAGTTTTAAATATTATCATTTAAAGTGTACTTTGGTATGATGCACTTGTAAGTATTGAACTTGGAAAAAACAACATAGAATTATGATTTTCATCATGTATTAGTTTTCCTAAGGGTGCTATAACAGTTCGGCACAAACTGGGTGACTTTTGAAAAACAGAAATTTATTCTTGAACAGTTCTGGAGACTGGAAGTCTGAAGGCAAGGTGTTGACAAGGCTGAGCTCCCTCCAACTCTCTAGGGAAAAATCCTTCTTTACCACTATTTTGTTTCCTTTTATTTTATTTTATTTTGGTGGTATTGAGATTTAAGCCCAGTAGCTGTCTGCCTCTGAGTAAGCTCTTGCTTGGACTTGAACTTTCGATCCTCCTACTTCAGTCTCGCTCAATACTGGGATTAGCAGGTGTGCACCACCACACCCAGCTCTTCTTGCCTCTAGTAGCTTGCCGCAGCTGCTGACACTCCTCAGTGCTCCTTCATGCTGATCTCTACCTCTGCCTCATATGACCTTTCTGCGTGTCTGCACCTCTTTGTCCTTCAGGCGACCAGTTCAGTGCTGACATCAAAGAAGACCTAAATACATGCAATGATATTTTATATTTGTGGATTAGAAGACTAGTTTTGATATTAGTTCTTCTCTAATTGGCATATAGACTCCATTAATCCTAATTAAAATCTCAGTAAGACCTTCTGTAGGCCTTATCAAGTATATTTTACAGTTGTGATAGAAATGCAAAGAATGTTAAATAACAAAATAATTTCTTTTTACAGTACTATGAATTCAACTAACCATCCTCCACCATTTTGAGGTTTTATCTCACTGAGTTGCCCAGGCTGTCCTTGAACTTTCAATCCTTCTACTTCAGCCTCCTAAGTAGCTGAGATTTCTGGCAGGTGGAGCCAGGCCTGGCTAGGATGACAAAACAATTTTAGAAAAAGATAGAAGTCAGAGACGTTGACCTGATTTTAAGAGTTATTATAGCCCTGTGGTATTGGGTTAAAGGCAAATTGGTCAACGGGTAGGACAGAGTTCAAAAGTCAAGCCATACATGTTTGGGGAATTGATTTTTGACAAAGGTTGTAAAATTATTTCAATGAAGGAAGGTTAATCTTTCAAAATAAATGGTCTGGAAAAATTTAATGTTAATGCAAAACAAGAGAAGTTTGATGAAAAAAATCTCCAAAATAAATCATAGACATCTAAATGCAAAACCTAAAACTATAAAACTTCTAGAAGAAAACAGAAAATCACTTTTATGGTTTCAGATTAGATGTCTTAGATTCAACATCAGTATTAAGACCTATAATAAAGTTGAAGAACTGGATTTTCAAAAGTAGGAATATCTCCTCTTTGATAGGACAGAACACACACACAGACACACACACACACCTGCAGAAAATATTTTATAAATAACGTGTGATTAAGGACCTGTTTATAGAACCTGCAAAGCACTCTCGAAACCCATAAACACGGACAGGCACCCCACCAAAGAAGATATACAGATAGCAAACAGTCACACACAAACATGCGTAATATCGTTAGTCGTTAAAATCACCACGAGATACTGCTACGGGCTATTAGATTGCCTAACATTTAAAAGGCTAACAATAAACGTTAAACAATTTGTGGAGCAACTGGAACTCTTCTAGACTTCCATGGAAATAGAAAATAGTATAACTCATCTGGAAAATTTTAGTGGTTTCTTAAAAAGTTAAACACACGAGCAATTTTTATATACATTCCATACAACACAGCTTTTCCAGTCCTAGGTGTTTACTCGAGGGGAATGGAAGTACACGTCCCCATAAATACCTATATATGAATGTGCACAGCATTTTTATGTGTCATAGCTCAGGCCCGAAAGTTCACCAAGAGAAATGGACAAATAATGTGTGGCACGTTCACACAGCGGAATTCCACACTTAGCAACATGCATGCAAAACATGAGTGAGTAAGGGAGGAATTTTTCTGAGAGAAAAAAGTCAGACTAAAGACAGTATATGCCTTGTGATTCTATACAGTATATAATTAAGGAAAATGCAAACTAATCAATAGTAACACGCAGATGATCAATGTTTGCCTAGAAGGTTGCTTTTAGTGAAGAAAGGGCACGTGAAAACTTGCGGTGATAGAATATTTAATTAGTTTTATTGTGATGATGGCTTTGTGGGTATATATATATACGAAGTTATTCAGTGACACATAAATATGTGCAGTTTATTATACACAAGGTATACCTTAAGAAAGCGCCAAAATGAAGAGTCCTACAGTTTAGTACGATCCTGAAGTTCTCAACTTTTATTTCTGCAGCAGTCTTCTACAAAACAAAATTCTGGTTAGTTTAGAAAATTCACGTAAATCTTTTTCCAAATTAATTTTGGGGAGCATAACAGAAATGCGTGGAGTTTGGGCTCAGTTTTAGTCATAAACTCGTGTGTAATTTGTGACGAGAAACAGGAAGAAAAGCACAGCACTTGTGGATTTCGGGGTGACAAGTGTTGTTGGGTGGAGACCTAGACCGGAAATCTTAACTGAAACAGTGGGAAGGGATGCCCGGCAGGGGAAGCGGTAACGCCTGCACATTTCCACTCGCCACGGTACAGCTTCTCTATGCAGGTGGCTCTAAGTGGATTAAAATGCTAGCAGGAATCCAGGTCCTCAAACACGGCAGGCTGGGTTAGCCACCCCGGGGCGCTCGGAGCTCCGCGGACCCAAGTCCTCTCGCACCCCACTTCCCTGCTCCGCGCCCGGTTCTCTGCCGCCCCCTGCTGGCGAGCGCCGGGGACCCGCGGGCGCATGGGGGAGGCTGGCGCAAAGGTGCTGGCGACAAAGGTCGTCGCAAGGCTGGGGAGCCTCCGCTATCTCCCGCTGCCGCGGCTGCTGTCCCATGCGAGCACCTTGCTGCCGCCCTGAGATACGGTTTCCCAGACGCGGCGCTCGCTCTGGCTCCTCTCTGCTCCTTGTTGTCCAGTTTCAGGTCTCGTGAGTGGAAGTTGCGGTGAGGGACCAGCATTTTAGGGTTCTGACCTCCTGGTTTCAGGGCAGAAATTCCATGCATGTGAAAAAGAGGGACTCTGTCCAGCCCTGACTGTAGGAAGATTGTCACAGCTAGGTCCCCAAGCTCCCAGGGACTAGCGCGGGGGGGGGGAAGCCGCAATCCAGATACCGCCCTTCAATCTTGCATAGCATTTTTTCCTACTTTAGAGTCCACCCGGCCCAGGCTTGTCCCGTGCACCGATGTCTGCCACCGGGTGCCGCAGGCTGGAGCACGACCCACACGCCCAGCTCTGCTCCGAGGTGAGACCCGCGCAGGCTGGGCAGGGGCGCTTGCCGCGGTAGAGTTAGGAACCTGCACCTCCAGCTCCCATGGCAGGTGCGGACACCTCGTGACACTCGCGTCCGCACCTGATTGACAGACGCTGGAGTTGCGGCCCGGGGCGGGCGTGGGTGTGAAGAGGCGGAGACCTGCCCTGCCCGCGCAGCCGGGAGGGGTCATCCTGCCATGCCCTGCCGGGCGGGAAGGCGACGAACACGCCCGAGGCGTCTCCTTCACGGCGGCGGGGCCAGGAGCCCGGCGACTTGAGGCCGCAGGCGTCTCGGAGCGAGTCCCCGGCAGGGACTGCGCCGCGCCTGAGACGGCGGAGCTCCCTGGCAGCCGCTCCGGGTCCGCCCCCTCCTCCGCCCCGAGCTGCGCACAGCCTCCGCCTCCTCGCGGCGCCTCCACCCACCTCCCCAGCCTCTCGTCGGAGCAGCGGTCAGTCCGCTCGGGAGGTGGGCGCCCCGCACGTCGCCAGCGCCTCGGCCCAGGATGGACAGCCGCTACACCAGCACCGCGGGCATCGGGGACCTGAACCAGCTGAGCGCCGCCATCCCCGCCACGCGCGTGGAGGTGTCCGTGTCCTGCAGGTGAGGGCGCCGCGTGCCGCGCTCGGGGAGCACGGGGGGAAGCTCCCGCGGAGCGGAGGACTCCCCGGTGCTAGGGTCTAGGTCTCCCCGGCGAGCAGACGCTGAAGCGAGAGTGGGAATCGGAAACGCGCGGTGGGCTCTGGGGCTAGGACTTTTTTTGGTTTTCTTTCTGGGAAATGCTGTAAAAGTTGGTTGAGCTGTGACTCAGCTGCGGAAGCCCCGGCCGCCGCCCACTCTGTCGGCTCTTTGGACGTCCCGAGCCAGAGCCGGAGAGGTGAGTGACGCGGGGACTTGGCTGCGCTGCGCGGCGCTCGTGACCACTGCTCGCGGAGGCCGGGCCGGGCTGGGCGTGTGCGGGCGGCCCTCGCTCTGCTCCCAGCGGCTCGCTGCGTCCTCCCCACCCACTTCCCGGCACGCCGGCGCTTCCTCGCCCCACCCCGCCTGGGGCCGCTGGTGGAGCTGCTTCTTGGAGAGCTTGCGGGTTCAGCCCCCTTGGCTCAGGAACCCGTGCCTTACCTAAGCCCGGGGAAGTCACCACTTTCCGCAGGCAGTTAGACGCGTTCCAGGGATTGCCACAACTCCCGTCCTACTCAAGGACTGTGATTTTCAAATTTCTTTTCCGCAACATTCGGTGGGTCAATTTCTTTGTGACTCAAGCAGCAAAACTGCTATATTGCACGAGATTCTTAGAAGATGGGCCGACTACAATAAATTGCCATGGCAGAGGAAGAGAGGATTGTTGAATTTTATCCACATCGGAGCCCACTCCATTGTTCGAATACTTGTGTCTCTTTCCTCATTTAGCGATTTTTGCCCAAAGATTGTTCAGAATTGAATGCCCTCAAATTCTCCACTTGCTTCCCTTAGCAAAACTTGCCTTAAAGGAATCTAGTAAACCCAGGTACACTTCCATGTAAATAAGCCCTGAATTTTAAAAAGCCATCAACCTAGATTTTTTTTTTTTTTTGCATTTTTACAAGACTAACACTAAAGCCAAAGGAATGATTATTTTTCATGGAAATACAACCACCGGCACACACAGTAGCTGTTTTATTTGGGGACAGGGATAGTCTCTAGCCATCCTGTCCTCTGTATCGTATCCAGCCGTGAGAATGAGAAGACTGATGATGACAGCTCACGTTCAGCGCTTGTCTTATTGGGGTCATTGCTTTTAGTGCTGGCCAAGATTCCGTGCTGCCAGTAGGACAGGTGAAACTGTATGGAAAACTCTTTAGATAATTTCTAGACCGTTCTTCTTTATGTGCGCATAAAGAGAATGCATAGACAAGAGTCTTTCAGCAACTGCCTTTTCTAGAGTTCCTATCTTCTGCTCAACATCCTGAAGCATCCAAACGCCAGGCGACTGTATGTAGAATGAGCATGACGGAAGGAGGCGAATCTTTAGCGGCAATAGGGAAAGTCTAGGGTGGCTGGGCATTTTGCCATGGGGTCCTCACTTAGCGCCCCCTCAGCTTTGGATTCTTGTTTGCTGTAGGTATGCTGGCTGTGTGGAAGTCAATTGGCTTAAACCAACTTGTTTCAGCTGCTACCTCAGAGCCTAAGAGATGACCCGCTCCAGCCATTGTTTATGCCCTTATTTTGGCATGTTTTTAAATTTTCAAACTAAGAAAAAAAAATCCTAAAAAAGACCGCAAGTACTGACTGTTAAGTATCTCTGCTTACGTCACTGGTGCTTAGTCCATTGTTTGAGTTGCTCCTGACTCAGTTTACCCTTTACTTTCTGTTACCTTTGATATAGAAAGCATCTTTTGGGCAAACAGAAGCATACATAAGTTCCCAAATCAGTACCTTAAAGTGGGTTAATTTTATTTTTATGCTGCTGAGAATTGGATGTGGTATAGCAAATGGCATAGTGTGGGCTTTGTTATCAGAGACCCAAGTACACATTCTGACCTAGTAACTTACCTTTGTTACCTTGGAGTTAGTTCATACGTAATTTGTTTTTTTTTTCATTTCTAAACGTGAGGATAGTTATGATATTTACCTTATCTAGAGTGTTATCAGGGTTTAATAGAATGGGTGGGGAAAATGCTTGCATAGTGCATGACCCAAAAAGAATAGTCTCAAAAATGGTAACTCATATCAGATATAGTATTTTTTGAATAAATGTATCATTTGATTCACTTGCAGAATGCTGTGATATTCTCTAAGGTGCGTGGAGATACCTATTTCCTCTTCTCCGTCCTCTTTGGTGCGATATTTCCTAGCATGTTTGAGGAGATCTCGCTCAGCAACATGGCACAGTGATGGGCCTCTGTGCCTTACTGCGGGCAAGCAGACCAAGGGGTTTCCTTGCCTTCCTCTATCAGAGACCGCTGATGATTCCCTGATACTTCAGAAGCAGTTCAGCCACAGGATCCCTTTTGATAACCCTCTTTCACAGCCAGATTCCCTCTCATTAAAAGCTTCATCTTCACTTTGGGGGAAGTCAGAGGGATCAACAATTGAAGCTTGATGCCAAGGACAATTCTATTCACTTCCCAAGTGTCTGGATATCTTTTGTATGTCTAGAATGATGCCATGCTCTGTGAGATACGCAGTCGAAGTTCTTTTCTCTGAAATGTAAAATCTGGTTGGCAGATGAACATTACATAAGATATGGTACCCTAGGACTGCATCTGAAGTTGAGGCTCATGTGTGAGTTGGGAAGGGATTGTTGTGAAAGACAATGCTTGGAGTGTATTACAGGAAGGAGATGGTTCTAGCGGCTTGAGGCAGGTGGGCATGGTCTTGGCTAGGGCAGTGGGTGTTTCCATGGAGGTCTCATAGTGACTGTAAACCTGGTTTGTGAGGGTGGTGACAAGTGTGCTTTTCTAACTACTTATGCAGAGCCAAGCTCTTTGCCTTGCCTTCTCTTCTATCCCTGAGCTATATCTATTTCTGCATTCATTGTTCTTTATTAAAACCATTTATAGATTTTTAAGGTAATTAACTGAACTGGTCCAAAAGCTGGATTGACATAACCTTAGGAAGACAAAATAGCATTCCCATTTGATTCTTAAAACAGATTAATATGGAATGAGGTAAAACTGATGGACAAATACTGCATTATTGCAGTTTTTCCTGGAGCCTTGGTTTATTACACTATTTCAGTGATTTTTGTCATTTTCTCTGAGAAATTGGCTTATTGAATATAAAAACAAGGAGAGCAGTACGTCATATTAATTATCAAATATAGATCATTTTGTTTATAGTGATAATCTAGTCAGGTTAAGAATTATTATTTTAAATGCTCAAGTAGGTACAAGTAGAAACTTACTGAATACCTATTTGATGCTGGGCGTTTTGAAAAGCTGCACCTGGCCTTGTCTGTCTTACCTGGTCTCCTTTCAATCTTCATATAGACTCTGTTAACTGTGTCTAGTTCAGACTGCGTACTTGCTCTATGCATGCCAGGTAAATATGGCTAGAAAGTAGGAGTAAGAAGTGAAGTCCCAAAGCATGTGCCATTGTCATACAGAGCAAATTCTGCCTGTGTAGCAGTCTGAACACACATTATTCTGTCTGCCTCCAAATCCCTTTCTGCCCTTCTTCTCTTCTTGATTAGATCCTGACCCCTCTTCACGAAATGGGTCAAGCATCATCTTCTCTCTTGAACCTTTCCCAAGCTGGATTTTCCTGTGTTCCCAAAGCTGCTGGTGATATCCTGTGTACCAGGCTCGTGGGTCCACAGAACGCTCAGAAATGAAGTCAAGAAGAAAAGAGGAGGTTAGGAGAGTTTTTATTAGAAATAAGGAAAAGGAGACTAGCTCTGGGATGTACAGGAGGGGTCTTGAATGGCATGGCTGTGTGACCCCCTGATCTATAGCTAATGATAGATGAACAGAGCACAGGAATTGCTAAGTTGTTTAGTGGTCACCTATTTATCACAAGTGGTTCTGTGGATTTAAAATGACCAATTGGGACTCAGGCTCCTGAGTCCTGTTCTTTCACAGTGTTTACAGTAGACTGGCATTGTAGAAAGAATTAGCTATTTTACATTATATCCTCAGAAATGCTAAGGAAGGGGCGTCTACTTTTATCTTTTATCAGTAGGGTTGGTCGCCCCACTCTGTCTCAGGCCCTTCCACTAGCTAGCTGCCTTACTCATAAGCTAACTAAATAAACTGTTTTCTGCGATGGTACTGTGTATATTAGTACTGTAGATCTGCTGTGATTCATGGTCCCTGTATTCTCCTTAATGGCAGTTTTTGTCTCTTTCATGTTCATCTACTCTGATTTTGGTACAAAATATCTAGTTAATAAATGTTAGATGCTGTAATTCTGTAATGGAATCATCCTGTACGTGTGTGTGTGTGTGTGTTGGGGGTTCCTGTTAAAACATAGACTACTGGGCCCCATAGCAGATCTACTGAAACAAAATCTCTGCCAATGGGACCTTGGTATCTGGTTTTTAACAAGATCGTCATGTGAGGTTGTATACACTAACATTTTTATTTGTTTGTTTGTTTGTGGTACTAGGGATTGGAGCTAGGGCCTTTGCACTGAGCTACATCCCCAGTCTTTCTTTTTTCTTTTGAAATAGGATCTCACTAACTAGTGCATTGCCTAGGCTAGGCTCGAACTTGTGATCCTCTTGCCTCAGTCTCCTTGAATGCTGGGATTGCAGGCACCCACTACCATACTCTTAAATTTTTAATCAGCTGGTTTGGTGAGTAAATGGCTCCTCGACTGCAGATTCTTGATCTGGCTTAGTAATACTTTGTAAGGTGTTGAGAGGATACTTTTTTTCTGGTTTTTGAGTTTTTTTTTTTTTTTTTTGAGACAAAGTCTGTGTAGCTCAGCCTGGCCTTGAACTCACACCTATGCTCCTGTGTCAGCCTCCTGCCTCAGACTCCCGAGTGCTGGGATTACAGGCATGTACCACCATGCCGGGCTTGTTGGAGCTGGCTTACTTGGCCTTGAGATAGCTTGACTTCTTTTTTTTTTAATCTACACTTAGAATTCTGTGAAGTTACCAATTAAAAAGGACTATATGTTTTTACTAGATTGTGTATTTAACAACATATCTTTGATATCAGTAAAATGGTTTTATACAAAAAAATTATTACTGCTTGTCTTAACTCAGGTTCTATGAGAGTATTTCAGACTGAGTAGCATAGTGACAACATATGTTAGCTTCTCACAGTCATAGAGATGGAAGGCTGGAGGAAAGGGTGCCCGTGCTGCTGGGCTGTGGTGAGGGTTCTCTGCAGGCTTCCCTATGTATCTCACATGGAACACAGAGAGTGAGACAGCTGTCTTGGGGTTACTTTGGTAAGAGCGCTGATCACATTCATGGGGGGTACTACCTTCATGATGTAATGACCTCCTAAAGTCTCACCTCCTATTACTGGCATCACATTGCGGTTAGGATTTCATTGTATGAATATTCATTGTATGAATTTTGGAGGGACACAAGCATTTAGCCACTGCTTATCATATTACAGAAGCCTATATGACAGAAATAAAAATCACGCATTCTCCTATCAAACTGTGAACAAATGAATTCATGTCTCATTTATAACATCACACAGCTCACTGTTGTATAAAGATAATATGTACAATATAACATGTAGTACTATTTTAATAATATATGTACAGTCTAGAATATGATTACATTCTATTAACATTATAATAACATTTTATCATTAATATGTTATTGTCAGTTGTCTTTGAGAACACAATCTTCCATGTTTGTGTAATGGTCTATTAGCTATGTTTAATTAACATGTCTTATTTTTTAAATTTTATTTTGGAAAAAAATTTTATTTTGAGAAGTTGCTATTTAAAATTATACTAATACTGGGTATTCTTATTCAGAAACATTTACCAGCATCTCTGATTTTTGGGGAGTGGGATGGTTTTCTAGAACTGATGTTACTCATGAGCTATCTTCTTGAAGGGCTTCAGTAACTCATTTTGTTTTCTTCTTGTTTCCCTTTACATAAGCAGAATAAAATTTAAACTACTGACTGCACCTTCCTGAGTGCTTTTATCCCCATGAGAAGGTTGCATTGAGAGATTAATGAGAATGGGGACATGAGAGTACAGTAGCAAGAAAATGGAATTACAAGTCAAGCATCTGTCCTTAAATTCCATTTTTGTCCCTGTTTGGAATGTTATTTTGTGTGACTTATTTCAGCTTTTGGAATCTCATTTTTTAATCAGTAATACAGAAATGATTTATAATCCAAAATTTCAAGGTTCTTGGGACAAGTTGATGAAATAAGTTCTCTAGGGTTCAGCGCAGTGCCTGTTACAGAAAAGCCCTTAATAATTGTTTATTTTATCTTGGTTTCAGGTATTTTAGTACCTAGCATACAAGCAACATAGAAGAAGGAGCCTGTACTTCGGGAAAATTTAGTTAACTTAGTGAGTCGTAGAAACATGGTGGCGTTTATAGAGCTGTGTGTTAAAGGTAGTCCGTTATATCCTAGACTCGATAACTGATTGCAGGGGCTCAGAAGAATAAAACAGTGGTCATGTAGTATGTATTTGGAAATGCATAGTGAGTTTCTGAGATTCTGTCCTCCAAATCCTGCCCTTGCTGACACACACAACGGACATTTGGAACTAGCTGGATCTGACGAGTAAGAGGTAGTCTACTGTCTTAGTTACTTTTTTCTCTTGTTGCTGAGACAAAATACCTGACACCCAAATTAGGGAAGGAAAGGTTTATTTCTTATAGTTCTCTGAGGATTTCAGTCCATACTCAGTTGGCTCCAAGGCAGCATGGTGTGGCAGGACCACCATTCATGGTAGCCACCAAGCAGCAAGGCATGCTAACTCGGCAAGAGAGAACAAGAGAGGGAAGATCCACGTTCCTCCTGCCCTTACTCTGTATGTCGGCTCCACCCCTGGGCAGGTGCAGCATTCACATTGCCAATCCCAACGCCAGACAACAAACCAATCACGAATGCCAGACTCAGCCCCATCCAAATTACATGAGGCCTTGGGGAACACAGGACAAACCAATACATCTACCATGGAAGCACAGTTTTAGGATAAAAGAACTACATTCTTTTATCTAATGAGTAGTATCAGTGGGCCAGTATTTAAGAAAGCGCTCACTTGTTAGACATGTGATAAATCAGAGATTGGGGTAGATGATACACAGGCTGAAGCAGGGCAAGCATTTATTGCCAGAAGTAAAATAAAATGTATTTGAAAGATTCCTTTTCCCAGTGGCTGATATTCCCTGCCGAATGTACCTCTTCAGCTGGGAACATTCGCTATCAGATTCTTTTCCCAATGTGAATATTTTGTTATCTGTGAAGAATAATACTGCAAAATATTTTGTAGGTATTATCAGTTGTTTTCCTGGAACTCTGAAGAACAGTATCATTTATGGTCCCTGGAAAATATTTCTATACATTAGACTGAAAGGGAATTTCAGTATAAACTCTACTAATGAAGCAAAGAAATGTGAAAGCTTTGGGCATTTGCTATATATTTTATGTAAATTAAAGTAAAAATCTAACATTGTTAGGTAATGTACAAGGCATTAATATAAGCAGATTCATTCAATCCTTATAACTCTGTAAAATGGTGATATTATGTCCCATTTCACAGGTGAGCAAATTGAGGTTGAGTTTAAATAATTTGGTCTTAGTTGCACATGCAGTAAATGGCACTGTTGAGTTCTTAATCCATATGTATATCTAACTCCTTAGCATATATTTTTGACTATTATCCATATTCTGTCAGTCCTCCATATTTTTTTGAATTTCAGGCTTGGAGGTGGGGCTCTTTCCAATCCACGTCAGTGTCTTAGCACTTAAATAAAAAGAAATCACAAAGCTGGGAGACCCAGTTGCACTAGGTAATACCAACATGGTTATAAAGGAAATAGTTCTCTGAGAATGGAAAATAGGGATTCTTTTTGTGTGTATGCTTTTCTGTCCTCTTTTGGTTAGAACTACAAGTAGAGCAATTTCTAAGAGTTGTGTAAGCTTTAATACAGTAATTTGATGTTTAGTTTCTAAGTATTTGTTCTTATCTTAAGTACCGAGAGAGCTATTTAGAAAACAGCAGTAAGGTGAGTTGAGAACTAAATGCTGGAGCGAAGTGATGGACTAGGCAAATGAAATGTTAAGACAACTGAATTCAGTTGAATGTGTGACGTTCAGATTTGCCGGTAGAGTTGACAATTGACCTTAGGCTCTATCATTTGCAGTCCACTGCTTTCTTAATAACGGAGAAATCACCACTTAACTTGCTAGCTTTTTTATAATACTTAATTCCAGGATTGCCCTTTGCAGCAAACTTGGAAGTCTATAAAATAAAATAATTACTTAGATATTGAAAATGTTAGCACATTATTTTGAGCTACCTGAATTATAAGTTTGTAAAAGTCAATATTCTTTACCTCGATAACTACCTGCTTGCTTGCTCACTCTCTCTGTATATGCATATATGTAAGATAAGTAACAAGTGACACGTTAATTTTATTAAGCACTATCTCAAATGTCAGAGGGTGTAATGAACCAGATATGATTATAATTGCCATGACTATTTGAAACCAACACATTTCTCAGCCTTGTTAGCATAATAGTGTCATTATAATCATTTTGAGAAATGAAATCGTGTCTACAGCCTGAAGAGCCATTTTTTTTCTATCACCTAAGTTCATGTAACTCTTAGGACATTCCTACAACTCTGCTGGCTAAATGTACTCCTGTGAAGGGAATTTCACATTATTTGTTTTCCTAGGTAATTGGAAACAACAACTCATTCTTTGTTGATGTCTTCTGTTGACTTTCAGGGTCTCTATCTGGAAGCAAAGAATAATATGAGAAAGAACTAGGTTAAGAGCAAATGAGAGAGACTTAGAGATATTTTAGAAGTGCACCAGGCCCTCAATTTTTGTTTGCTAATCTGTCTGAATTACTTGCTATTTTGGACTTAGTTTGTAATCTGACTTATCTTGGTATCTGAACTTTCAAGTTAATTGTAGGAGCAGAGATAGTTGAAAGTTGGTTACAATTGATTTTCATGCCAATGGTTTTATCTCAAACCTCTTTGTACACTTTGGGAAATGGAGGCATGATCAATATTTTGCTCTTAGTGAACTTTTCTCTTAATTGGTAATTTAAATTAGAGAATTTAAAAATATTTTTCTGAGAGAAGTTTGAAATATACTACTTAAAAGATGATTGATTTTCAGCTCAAGATTTGTGGTATAATTTAAGTTAAATAGTGTCAATTTCTTTGCTTCATTTAAGTCATTTTGTCATTGGAATGTCATGTATGTAGTCTTCTTTAAGAAAAGTGTAATGCAAAATTGCTGAACTTTCATTCTGTTTCTGCCTAGCTCTGGGGCTTTTGTTAGTCACACTACTACTCTGGGTCTTAGTTCTTAGAGAACTGCGTTGTCCCAGACCTGGATGATCCGTGATGTCACTTGGAACATCATAGTTCTATGATAGGGGAGGCAGGACCTTAAAATAAAATTTGAACAGCCTCCTAACTCTATGGAAAATTTTGTGATCATTCAGGTCCATTTGCTAACAAACTAAGTAGGTTCTGGTAATTTATGTTTAATAAATCAGACAACAAATAAAGACTTTCACCTTTCAAAACATATATCTCAGAATGTCTTTTAAGTAGCCAATTCCTCTGGTGGTATATTAAAATGATAGTGATTTATTATTAACAAGAATAGCTTTCAAAATAATAGATATACTATATTAATGACTGGGTCTATGATTATGGAAAGTTATTTATTATCTTTGAGTTTTTTTTAAAGAAAAGGAAGTGAATGAAGAAAACTTAATAGGGAAAAATAGTACTAACATTTGTCTAGGAGATCTTAATTTTCTCTAACCCAGAGTGACTTGGTTGAATATTTCACATGATTTTGTCAATATAGGCTTTGTGTGACCAAATGAAACTTTGAAAACTTAGGTGACAATTCTAGGGTCTGAGAATTTTCTAAAAAGGTGTTATGGCAGATTATTTCTAATACCAAGCATTTGCTATCTTACAATCCTCCTTTTACTCACTATTCTCCCAAAGGAATGTCAAGTTCTGGTGTCACTGTTCTAGTTTTTTGTTTTTTCCTCTCAACAGGAAGCTATAGCTAGCTTTGATTATTTTGGAAGTGAACAGTACTTGGCGTGAATGAATATCTGTTTCTTTTCTGCAGCTTGCTTTTGTAGTATGTTAGTCAGCTTTTGTCATTTATGTCTCTGTGACCAGTGGTGAATTTACAGTAGAGATGGCAGATAGAGTCAGTCTTGTGTGCTCAAGGTGTTGCTTAGTGTTGGGTGCCTGATGTCCTATCTGGGCGGATCCCAAGGGGTGTCAGGGCTTAGTGAGAAAGAGTTGACTTTAGAAACAAAGTAAACTGGTACTGTGTGGCATGAATACCGTTAGTTGTCTGTCTTTATAATGCTTGCCTTCCTGTATTTCCTAAACTTCATTTTCAGCTTGTTCTTTTGAAGTCACTGAGACCCTCCATCCTGTCTGTCACCTTTGGTTCATTTTTGCTGCTACCACCCTGGTTTAGCAAATAGTCAGTTTTACTTAGACTATTAAGATATCCTCTGTGACTCTAAAATTAAGTTCTTTGTTTCAGTTTTTGCATGTTCTGTAGTTAGCTTTCTAAGCAAATGTTGAATTGTCTGATTTTCTTTTTTTAGAAACTTTTGGTGTTTCCCCTTTGTTCACAGAATAAAGTCCAAATACGCTAATGAGATATTCGAGGAGTACTACCTCATCATGGCCAGCCATCCCTTTCTGTCTCAGACGTGGGCAGTCCAGCCAAAGTGAAGTACAGTACTTTCTAACTTACTGATTTATTATCTGTATTTCCAGTGTCTGCCATCGTTGGTTCTTTCTTAGAGTCAGAAAGCTTTCCCTGTTTCTGTCTATCCTTGGCTGGTTATTAAGGTTCACTTTACAACTCAGGATGTTATCACTAAATTCCTGCAATTGGGATGAGTTGTTCCTTCCTTTGCACTCCCATATCACATGTTTTTGTACTTTTATTTCGTTCTGACTTACATTATTTAGAATTTTGCTTGTCTGTCTCAGCCAAATTTAGAACCACCTATTTTGTTGTATCATTGGTTATTATGAAATCTAACTGCACTTCGCACATGAAGATTTTCAGTACAGTAAATATTTGCTGCTTGATGAACAGATTGGGAAAATGAATCCAAACATCTATGAATTTGAGTATGTCTATGTTCTTAAAAGTATTGTATATACATGTAATATATATAGACATTTCAGTATCTGTGCCACTATAATTTAATAAAAACATAATTATTCAGTCTTATTCAGTTCATATAATGTTCTATTAGAGTTTTATTTGTGAACAAATGGTAGAGAAATTGATGATTTTGAACTAGTTTACATTGTTTC
The DNA here is from genome assembly GCA_004363535.1 of Dasyprocta punctata. Lineage (NCBI taxonomy): Eukaryota > Metazoa > Chordata > Mammalia > Rodentia > Dasyproctidae > Dasyprocta > Dasyprocta punctata. The sequence continues at coordinate 28,299 of RJWM01012816.1, read as the reverse complement.
CAAGTAGATCAAAGCTAATTTTAGAAGTGGAGACAGTACTTTCTGGATACAGAAAGATGGTTTGCTTGATCTGAACTGAATAGTAGGCAAAAAACAAAAAAACAAAAAAAATAAAAAAACAAAAGCCAAAAAGGACAATATGCAAAACTTGTATCTGTGATCTCCTTTACAATATATTTAAGTAGGAAAATAAGAGAATATGTGTATCTTCTACCCATGGGAGATTTTGTCTTGGGGAAAAACATTTCTGATACCATACCTGGTGAATTGGTAAAGTGCAGCAGCACACGTAGCTATCAGTTGGGTATAATCTAGGTTACAAAGAACTGTTTGATGGTCTGGCCTCCAGAGAACAAGGTTAGTTTTATGCTAAAGTACTTTCCCTAGATCCTGTGCCTTTGGTCCAACAATTTTAATTTTGTGCCATGAAGTTCAAAGAGTAGAGTTTTAGAAAAAGCTGAAATCTGACAACAAAATAAAGTCTCAAGAGTGAGAAGATGGAAGGAAAAAAAGAAATAAAAACATAACTTGTTTTCAGAGGCACAGCTGACAAATGAACTTGTTGACTGAATGAAGGCACTATCCATAAATCATGTCATGTGTTACACTTGTCTGCCTGTAAAGTTTTGTTGGATTATTTTAAGTAATTTCTTAAGGGCTTCTAAACTGAAGTATCTAAGTGCAAAATTGATTATAGTTAGCCTAAAATATTGTCATGCTCGATTACATCAAGTCTTTCAGAGACACAAAACTTACTAGCTTCGACTGTAAATATTAGGAAAAACTAAAATTATGAAGTCACTTCGCTTCACCTTTTGGTGAATTACTCATACATGAGATGATGACTGATGAATAGTTCTCTATATAAATATGTGTAAATGTTTATATAATTGTGAAGACCCAACTATTGCAATTATTGTGCAGTTTTATCATTTTCATTGTTAGGGACATTCCCTAAACTTGCTATTCTCAACAGGAGTATTATTAGAATTGCTTCAGAGGTTTTTCAAACTGTATATGGGAGCTCCTGAAATTCTGATTTGCTTCCATACAAGGGACTAATAGCCTCCACTATTTTCTCTATGTCCCCTGCACACTAGTAAAGTTTCTGTCTGTTGAGCATCAAGTCTTCACCTTCTTTCTCTTCTGCTTCCTTATCAACTCTTTAACATGACTGACTATTCTGCTGACTGGATCCAGACCAGTCTGATATGTGGAAACTAGGGTAGAATTTCCATGCCGTTTCAACCTCCCATCTTGTCTGACCCATTTCTCTCTCCATGTCATGAATCCCATACACCAGATTGGTAGAGACCCACTCAAAAGGGGCAAATCCTATCATTCTACAACTGTCTTGTATAGCTCTCTTTAGTTGCTTATCTACTAAGGATCTTCCAAGTTCTGACCTATCTTTTCAGCCTTACCTTTCTTTCCATGTCCCTTTGCTCTCTCTGCTCCATGGACCACTCCTCACTTTCTTCTAAACCCCAAACCACCTCAGATTACTTGCATTTCATGGGAGAAGCATGATATACACACTGGCTTAGTTACTTTTTTTGTTGCTAAGACAAAAGACCTAATGCCTAAAATGAAGGGAAGGAAAGTTTATTGTAGCTCACAGTTTGTAGAGGTTTCAGGTCACAGTTGGCTGGCTCCAAGTCACAATGGCATGGCAGGGAGCATTGCAGAGGAGAAACAATTCATGGCACACAGAAGGCAGCAAGTAGCAAAGTAGCAAAGCAGCAAGTGGCCACAGCAGTCCTCTTTTTGTCCTTTATATTGGATCCAGGTTACATGCCGGCAGGGTGGGTAGAACTCACACCCAAGGAGGGCCTTCACATTAGCCACTTCCAGAACTATGCAAAACCAGTCAGTGGACTAATTTAGTAATCATACACCCTGATCCCAGCATACCAACTTAATCCCAGCATCCCAAGCTCTAGATCCAGCCACCTCTGATAAGCTCCACCTATGACCACATGAGGCTTTGGTGGGGGGGGGGACATCAAGACACAAGCTATAACACCTTGTCTCTGTCTTATGAGAATAGCTTTGTGTCACAATATTGTCTTGCCTAATGGGATCTGTTGATAGTTCAGGCATCCTTCTCACTACAAAGACTTTCTTCTGAACCTTCTGATGGAATTGGCTATGCTTTTGTTTTCTCTAACCTAAACTATAATGAATTTATTATGCACACCCACATTGTATTACAGATATTTGTTTACAAATCTGTCCCCTTAAGGGAATATAAATAATGTAGGGCCAGAAGCCCATGCATTCATACTACAGTCTCCAGCACCAGATTCTTTTTCTGGCACTCAGTAATTTAGTGCTTGTTGAATAAACATCTGAGAATGTATCAGTCAACTACTAGACTATAAATTCACTTAGGACAGAACCTTTTTTTTTTTTTGCGGCACCGGGGATTGAACTCACAACCTTGCGCCTGCCTGACAGGCGCGTAAGCCGCTGAGCCAAACTCCCGGCCCAGACAGAACCTTTTTTTTGCTTGGCTTTATAGAGCGCCTAGTTTCTAGTCCAATGTCTTGTGTATTGAGCATTATTAATTCCATGTACCTATATAGTTAAAGAAAGGAAATGAGTCCACCTAGAGCAGTGGTGGTGAACCAATGGCCTGTGTGCTGCAGTCGGCTGTTTGTTATCATTGAAAGCTCTGAAAGGTTCCCCTATCACTGCTGTAGGGTGAATGGGGACCATGACTATGAAATACAAGGACAGGAAACGGTATGGTGAATTCAGTTGAAAAAATCAACTGTATAAAGACAGGATGCAGGAAACACTGCTGAGAAATTTCCTATGACTGTTTTATTGTTATATTTGAGGATTTGTAAAACTGTACATAGCCTGGGTTTGTAGCTGCAACTGAGGTTTTTTTTAAAAATTGTTTTATTATTTATTGATTGATTTTACCTAGACATGTAATTTTAAGTCAGGAGCTGGTCTAATCATGTGTAATGAGGGCATTGGATATGTGTTAGGGAGTTATTTTCAATCTTCAGGTCATCATTTTTGCTTCCACACAAATTCTCATGGCAGATTATTTCTTTCTTTAAACTGCATTGTTTAGTCTAAAGAGCTCAGATTACTATAGGGTACATTTGAATTATTCAGTGTTTCAAACAAATTATGAAAGACACTGTTTAAAACCTAGATGAGAAAAACACAGGAACAGCCCCTGCCAAACTAGCCCTACTTTTATATGCATATTTGCATTTCTTTGGCATAGCCTATGAATTGACTGCCCAGTTTTCAGGGCAGTTTACTTAGGGCAACTCTGCATATCAAATTTTTCTTTTGCAGTGTTAACATGCTGAGCCTAAAGATGCCTCCATTAGGAACAACAGCTAATACTGTTCAATAGCTAATAAAGAATCAAAAAGTTAGGAAGCCTAGGCATATAATCAAGTTATTTTGAAAGTGGCTGGAAGGCAGAAGCATTTGAGCTGATGTTGGGTAGAGTGGTGTTTGGTAAAGCCTTCAGCTTTTTCCTTTATGCTGATTTGTGGACCGCTTCTTGGACCAGACATGTGTCATATGTTGACTGGGAGAAGCGATGGATGCTGGAAAACTACCAAGCTAGCTAATTGTATAAAATATGTGGAAGCTCGTTACCTGCTTAGCTGTTAGTGAGTTGAAATATGGTTACTGCTTCCAGAATGGGCAGGAAGAGGGACTGAGAAAAATGATGGTACATCATCTTAAGTGTTATAACATAATTAAGGAAATATATTAAGGAGCAGAGCAGAGATTTAGAGCTAGAAAGAGCTGGTTTTCAGCTGCAGCTCCATATATTGCCAACCACAAGAACTCAGTTAATTAGTTCATGTCTCTTTGCTTTTCTTTGTAAATCAGACTAGAAATTTCTTCCCATACAGTTACTATGAGGACTGAATGATACAATATCAGTAAAATGGTTTTAAAGATGCTGGCCCTTTAGCAGGGAACTCTCATTTTTCTATTGGTGTTCAACTGAAATAGTTGAAAAGCAGTGGACCACATCAAACAACTGGGAAATTTTAGAAAAGTGCTACATGATCATTGTAAAAATGTATAAAAATCCAAAGCAAGGTATATGGAAAAGAACGAAAGAAAATACAAATCCCCTTCCAGTTTCCCCACCTAGCAGTAGAACATGCCAGCCAGATATTTCCCTGTACCTTAGATATGGAAAACATATTTGCATTCAGAGTCACATTAGGATGGCTTCGGTAAGATGGAAGTGTAGGCTTGTTGTTGTTGGAATCCCACTCCCAGGGTTGATTTCTGGAACTGACCTCCTCATGACAGGCTGGGGCGCTCTGGCTGGTGAGTACTTCTCCAGGTAAGCAGCTGACTTCAGCTCTGATCTCAGCAATCCTTTCTTCTTTTCTTTCTGCCTCACGCAGCTGTTGTTTGAGTTGCTGTTGACAGTTCCCCTGGGAAGTGGCAGTCAGGCCCTGTCCCTGCAGGGCCTGGCACATGATCTGTCCCTGCAACGCTGCCCATTGCTGCTTGTGTTTCTTTCTCCATTTACCTAGTATTTGTGTCTCTGTGTGGCCCTCCAAGGTGATTCTTTATCGGGATTCCTTCTTTGTTGTATTGTCAGTTCTATAAATCCATATATTCCCAGATTTTTTTCACCTGTGGCACATAGTATAGAGTTCCAGTTTCTATATTGGGTGGAGGCCTTGTCTTTGAATCTCAGTTTGCAGTGTGAGTTCTGCCTTCTCTAGGTAGAGATTCTACTTGGGGGCCTGTTGTGTTTTCTTTCCATTTGACACAAGCTGGGTTCAGTAGTCACGTTCATAAAGAAATCATGCATGTTCCTTTTTCATTTTTGTGAGAGACTCTTTGACTTTTTAAAGTACTATGCAGGATCTTGGAGGAGCAACATTACCTACCAAGCCCCTAAGCCTTAGACCCACGATCAGTCTCTACATAATTCTTCTTGCTTTCCCTTACAGTTTTTTTTTTTCCTAGCAAATTTAAAATGAAGCATAGATGATTTAGATTATGCAGACAGCAAATGAAGGCACTATAATTGTAATGATTGTACTGTGCTTCCTCTTTGACTCTAAATTTTCATTTAAATTGTTCATGTTATTCATTCCATTGGACCCTAATCTTTTCATTAAGTCTTCATGTGATGACTATTTTCCTTCATGCTTTCTTAATTATGAGCAACAGCTATAATTCTATTCTAGCACTTTGTACATATATGTAACTTTGTGAGAAGAACGTTGTGTACACATATTTCTTACTTTTGTGTTTGACATCCTAGACTATATTTCCAGAAAATTAGTTGGCATATCAAACGGGATACACATTTATATTTTGATAAATTTTTTAAGCACTTGAGATATTTGCCAAGATAGAGGTCTGCCTAAGTTGTATGAGAATTTCCATTTCTCTACAACCTGCTTGATGTTAGTAAACTGGATATCTAGTTTTGAAAAATTACAGAAACTTTCTCTTCAAGAAATTAACTTTCCGATCACATTCACAAGATTTCACCTTGAAATTATGTTTTACTGTGGCCTCAGGAGTGGGCACTCTCTCTATCTCTTAATGTCCTATGATTCTCTCTCACTTTCTTCTCCTGTCTCAGGGCCTCTGTACCTACTGTGCCATCCACCGAAGACATTCTACAACCAGGTCTTCACATGTCATTCAGTTCTCAGCTCATGTTACCTTTTCAGGGAGGCCTTCCTTGAATTGAGTCTTTCCAACACTCTCACAATCACCTGATTGTAGTGATGCCATTGTTTCTAACACAGAAATGCAATTGGCTGTCTCTCTGTGGATTACCTCTCTCCTTTTTCTCTATTAAAAACTCATTGAGATTACAGCTTTCCTGTCTCCTACTGCTTCGGACTGAATACCTAAGGGAGTGGCTGGTCTCTAACAGGTAGTCAATAAATATGTGTTGAAAGAAGGAAACATTGAGTATATTTGAATGAATGACTTTCTCCTGGATCACAATGTATTTATGGATTTGCCCACCTGTTCAAAATTGGATTTATTTGATGGCGTACATCCTACCAACTGAGGGTAAACCTCTGTGATTTGGCAGTTATAATGAGGGCAAAAGAGTGGCAACTTTTCTTAGGTGCCAGAATTATGAACTATAAAGAACTTTAGGTATGCATTACTTCTTGCTATGTGGACTAGAAAAGCGGAAAAAGCAAGTGAGAAAAAAATCAAGCTGGTAATATGTGCACACAGAAAGCATTTGAACGTTTCTATCCTTGTTTAACTCTTTCTATAGGGTCAGCTTCATGCCTGAGTTGGGCTCCATAAAACATGTCTTTATTTTCACTATAAAATTCTCTTTTCTCTAACACTTTAATGTCCCCTGATACGTCATTTACTACTTAACAAGTAGCTAGTATTTGTCGGTTTCCCAGGAGAACACTAGCTTATTATACATTTTATTGGCATGTCAGTGCTCATTACTGAGGATGAACTTCATTTAATATGCTCAAAGATCAACTGTATTTCACTTTTATAAAATGCTTATTAACTTCTCTTGCTCATTTTTTCTTTTAGGTGCTTATTTTTTTTTTATTATTTCAGATAATACTTTCTGTATTTATAGCTGTAACATTTTATCTGTGATGTATGCAATGAATGCTATATTTTAACTTTGGTTATTGTATCATTTTCTATACAGAAGTTTAAAATGCATTAGTTATCAAATAGGTTAATCTTTTTTTTTTGGGCTTTGTGTGAAGTTTTGAAAGTATTATTCATGCTAAAATTTAAAAAATAATGCCACATTTTCTTGCTGTCTTTTCAGTTACTTCTGTTTCTTGTGTTTTGTTATTTGTTTTAAAATATTTCAGCAGAGACAGTGTCATCTAGATGTGCATTTTAGATTCTGAAATTAAATCAGATGCATTGTAAGGAGGACTACATGCCTTGGATGTGGTGGGATAACATTTCAAGTTCAATGAGGAGTTGGTATTCTGGAGTGGTGATTTTCTCATATACTTAACACCAGAACGTTTTGTAATTATTATTGATATTAAAAATGCCTCTTTCTACTAGTGAAAGATATGGTGATTGGATGCATGGTTGGACTATACCATTGTATGATTATAATAAAAGACAATAAGTAAACATTGAGAATGACTTGGAAAATTTGCCTCTCCTTGCTGGCTATGGGCATCAGAAGGCTTGCTTCCTATGAGCAGCCAGCACAAGCAGGGTGACACAGCCTGATAAGACCCGTGCACCAGAAGGCCACTGTTGGAGACTCTTGCTTTCTTTGGGCAGCCAGTGCCCACTGGAAGAATCAGACAAACACACCTCGGTGTGCCTGTCACCATTGGGGGAGTCCCAGTGTAGACACACAGGCTCAGAAAAGAAGCAACTCCACCACCATGCACACCTGGACATTGGAGAAGCCTCACTGTAGCTGCATGGGTCTGGAAAAGCCTGACCCATGCCCTGCTACCACCCTGGGAACCTGGGATTGGAGAAAACCAGGTGCCTGTCTTATCCCCCTACACCATGGAGGGGCAGCCAGCGTGCGAAGTGCCTGGGACCCCACAACCAGCTTGTTGGGAGGAACCCAGGAGAATGTCAAGACGAAGGAGCAAAAGGCAATCTCAGACCTCCAACCCACACAGAGCAAGTCTGGGAGATACAGTCATGGAAGAAAATGGAAGTCACACACCTGAAATCTCCAAGAAGATAGCAACTGAAGTAAAGGAACAACTTCATGAGACTATAAAAGTAATCAGGTCAGAAATAATGTCTCAGGTAAAAGAAGAAATCACAAATAATGAAAGAATTGCTGAGCATATCTAAAGAAGACGTAGATAAAAAAGAGGAGTATAGGAAAATGTTGGAAACCTTGAATGAACAATATGGAAAGGAGTTACAATGCATACAACAGGTTCAAATAGATATCCAGGAAATTAAAAAGTCAATTGAAAACTGGCAAAACCACTAGAAAGAAACTAAAGATAGACCTTCATACCTTGAAAACAGGACGGCAGCCAGCAATTGTGAAAGGAAATATCTCTTAAAAATAGCAAGGAACCACGAAATAACAATTCAATGGCTGAAGGATGATGTAAAGCAAAATAAGACTGATAGGTATCAGTGAAGAAGCAGAGGTCAACACAAATGACATATAAAATCTATTTACAGAAGTAGTAAAACTTCCCAAGCATGGGAAAAGGACCTGACATACAGATAAGTAAGGCATCATAACACTCCAACTAGCCATAACCAAAGTAAATCTATACCCAGACATATAATCTAGATCCCAGAAATTCAGCACAAGAACAGAATATTAAAAGCTGTTAGAGAAAAGATCACCTATAAAGGAAAACCCATAAGAACCATGGCAGACTTGTCAACACAAACTATCAAGTCAAGAAGAGTTTGGAATGAAGTGTTTCAAATTCTGAAAGAAAACAACTTCCAACCCAGATTGATGTACCCTGAGAAACTGTCTTTTAAAATTTATGAAAAAATAAGATACTTCCATGATAAAGAACAACTGAAGGAATTCATGACCACCAACCAGCCCTACAGAGAGTGCTGAAGGATATTCTAGGTAGAGATAAAGATGACCATGGTTCCAGGAACAGCAGCAGAGGAGCACTGCCAAACAAGACAGGCAATTGAAAGAAGGGGAAAAATGTAGGGCCAAGAGCAGGAGGATAGTATGGCAGAGATGAACCAATGCATGACGGTTGTAACCATTAATGTAGATGGGCTCAATTCACCAATAAAAAGAAACACAGGGAGCACGGATCAAGAAACATGATCCATCAATATACTGTATACAAGAAACACACTTAACTTGAAAGGAAATTCATAGACTGAAAAACAAAGGAGAGAAAACAATTGTTCCTTGCAACAGGAGACCAGAAAAAACAAGGGTAACTTGCCCGTCAACCACAGAACGGGTAAGAAAGTTATGGTATTTTCACACAATGGAAAGCTCCCCAGCTATAAAGTAGGATAATCTCGAGGCTCTTGCAGGTAAATGGATATAACTGTAGATCATATTCATGGGTGAAACAGTTTGAAGTCATATGGGTGAACTCCAAGTTACCTCCTTAGCATAAAAAACTGAAGGAGTAGGTGGGCAGTACTTGGCACATCTGTACAATGGAATGCTATTTGGCAGGAAAAAAAGAATGCAGTAGTGATTCATGCTACAACATGGATGAGCCTTAGAAATGTGTAGGAAAAGAGGCTAGTCACTCATTGTACAATTCCATTTGTATGAAATCTTCAGAGTTGGGAAATACATAAAAGCAGAAAGATTACTAATTACCAAGTGCTGGGGAAAGTGGAATCTGCTGTGACTGTTAATGGGCATAGGGTGTATTGAGGGGGAAGGTGATGAAAATATTCCAAGACTAGATCGTGCTGTTGGCTGCCTGATTCTGAATGCACTATAAATTGTACATTATCAAAGCATGACAGCTAAATTATGTATCAATAAACCTGTTGTTGAAAAAAAATGTGTGAATTGCTTAATAACAGAGATGTAGTCTGAGAAATGCATTGTCCAGCAGCTGAGTCATTGTGCAGACGACACTGAGTGCACTTGCAGGAACCTGGGTGGTGTAGCCTACTACAGATCAACCACTCATGCTGGGTAGTAGACACGTACCATATAGCCTATGACTCTTTGAGCCATGATGAACAAAACGAAAACAAAAGATTAAATCAAGCACAAGAGAAATCAAGGAAAGCCATAAATGAGAAGAGTGAGAGATGTGTGGAATGAGAGATGTGTGTCTGCTGCCAGCCTGATTAAAGTGAAGTCTTTTTTAAAAACAGTAGTATGCTCTAAAATAGCAATCATGAGTATAGAAAATACATAAACCAGTAATATAGTTGTTTATTATCATTATCAAGTATTATATTCTACATATGATCATATTTGCTGTGTTTTTATATGATTGGCAACGTAGTGGATTTTGACACTGGCATTCCATAAATGTGTGAGTTAAATGTTGCTATGGGTGTTAGAGTCTAGGATTTTAGGATGGCTGCAGTGTTTCTAGGCCATGACAGGAAGTTTTCAGCTCTGTTTTAGCTGGTGGGATCACTGCCATGTGTGTCACCCACTACTGATGGAAGAGAACATTGACAATTAGCAAGTCCTGTGGTGGTTCAAGTACAGCCCTAGGTAAAGAATCCTTAGGCTATGGATAGAGGTAGCTTAGAGAATTTCCTACACTGATCTAGCCAGAAACTCGGGTGACTCTTTCCAACAGAATATTTTGCATTTCTTTGAAGGTTCTTTTTGGAGTGTCTAAAAAGGCAGAGATCTGGGAGTTGATTAAATTCATAGATAATCTTGTGTGATTATTTTGGGTACTGCTTGCTCATGAATGTTTCTCTCTTCAGTGCTGTTTGCTCTGAAATTTGCTTTCATGGCAGCAGAACATTTGCAAGGGAGATTTCAGTGAGATACCTACCAGCTCTCATGTACATCAGCAATTGAAGGCAACAGATACGACGAAAGAGTGAATTGGATGAAACACTTATCAACAGTTGATACCTAGGAAAATCATTGAGCTTTATATAGTCATCAGGCTTCCAATTATTTTACTAAGTTATCTTATTATTTTATAAGCTTTTGTTAGTTAATTCTCAATTCTTCTAGGTATAAAATTAAATCTTGCACAAGATGATTTTTCTTTCCAGTATTGTCTTTTTTATTTTATATCATATCCTTTATTGCCTCCAAAATGATGCTAAATAATGAGGTAATTTGCAGCTCATTTCATTCTGAATAACAACAAATAGTCAAAATAAGCAATATAGACATCAAATATTAAAATCAAAATTATAAAGTAGTAAAAACTTTACAAAAATGCACCTTATATACTGTTTATATGACTTTTACTACTTAACCACATCCAGAAAATAGATTCTGCTGATACTGTTAGGATTATGGTGAGGGTGGGTTAAATGGTATATTTGAAGTGCTGAGTACAGAGCCTGGCACTTGACCTACTAAATGCACAGTAGGAATGGATTTTGTGATACATGCCTCTCTGGAGTCTAGTACAAGCCAGGAGCAGAGCTAGTCAGTTCTGCATGTCTAGGAAACAGCAATGAAGAGAGGTAGAAATAGGTCAATGAGGAAATTTCAGGGAAAGTGAAATGAGAGTCTGCAAGAGCAAGGCAGGAGTAGTTTGAGGAACTTCAGGAAATCTGTAATGTCTATAGAAAAGTTTGTAAGAAAATACAGATAATAGAGAGGAGAACAAGAAGCAGAGCCCTCCCTGTGAGTAGGTGTCATGTGCAGGCCCCTGGGAGGAGATCCAGATGCCAGCCTTTTCCTGTGAGTTGTGCCATTTGCAGACTGTGAGGGAGGAGAACCAGAAGCCAGCAAGAAGCCAAGCCCACCCTCTGAGTTGGCACCATGTGTGGACCACTGGAGGGAGATTCAGCTGCCAGCTTTTTCCTGTGAGTTGGCACAATGTGCTGGCCACTGGTTGGAGAACCAGATGCCAGCCCTTTCTGGCATGCAGGCTGGGAGACAAGAAGAGCTAAGGTCTCTCTCACTCCCCCTAAGTGATCGACTGATATGGAGAAACATACAGGCTGTGATGATAGCTATTGAGTTAAAATACAATTTAACGCTTGTAGTGTTTAGTGTTTCACTGACTTTGCAGGCCTAAAGCCAGTAGTTTGATCATCTGTTTGGAGGATAACAATACACAATGTAGCATCTATGGGGGATCTCCTTCTGAAGATGGTAGCCATTGTTAATTCTCTATTATCTTGTTTTGAAGTTCTGTATCATTTTCATTGTTTCGTTTGATTGGGTTTGATTCTATTTTATCTTGCTTTATTTTATTATATCCAATTTCATAGGCAGCTGTTTGAAAGATAACAAGATATATTATGGTAGCCATTTTGAATTTACTATTATCTTGTTTTGAAGTCCTTTATTGTGTTCATTGTTTTGTTTTTATTCTATTCTATTCCATTTTGTTTGATTTTTACTATGTCTGAAGTTACAGGCAGCTATTTTGAAGACAACGAGTCATTATGGTAACCATTAGTGATTTTCTATTATCTTGCTTTGAAATCCTGCATCATTTACACTGTTTTGTTTTGATTGGCTTTATTCTGTTTTATTTTGCTTAGTTTTATTCTCTTTAAAATAAAAATTACAAAAAAATACAGATAACAGTGTCCCAAGGAACAGACCAGAATGTGGCAGTTGTTTAATGTTATGGTAGAGTTCAGGATTTCTGTAGATGATGAGTTTTATGCCAGTGATTCATTGACTCAGTTGTTTTGTGGAGAGAGATTTTGCTTGGAGGTGACTTGATGAGTGAACTGGAAGAGGGTAGGTGGGAAAATCCATTGAGAAAGCTAACACTGGGAAAGTAGTTGGTAGTTGGAAGAAGAAGGCAAGGAGACAGAAGCATTAGGGTTGAAAAAGAGGGAAAAAGAGAAGGTGATCCTGAAGTCTGGTTTGGAAGAATGGTTGGCAATGTTGGTGATATAGTACTCTGGTTGTTATAAATTGTAGTTGATTAATTACGAGTTTGAGTGAGAACACCCAGGTGAACTGAGGCAGCATGGTTCTGGGTGTAGAAGACCCACTGTAAGGAGAATTGTGGAGAACGGGAGGGAAAGATTTAAGCAAGTTCTCCTTGGAAGGGCTTCATTGTGGCTGATTTGCCTCAGAGAAGATCAGGTCTTGGCCTTTGTATTCCTGTTGAGCATCGTCACCTGGCTTCCAGCCATGACCCCTTTGCCTTCCCTCACGGATCCTTCACCTCCTGATATGGACTCCTGCGGGACTCTGCTGTGGGCTCCAGACCTTCAACTGGGTCCTTCGGATTTCTAGTGATGGACAGATCCTCTTCTACATTTGACTCTGTGGGCTCCCACTGTTGGCCAGTCTTTAAGTCTGTGTCCTGCACAAAATCTGACTCAGCATGTGCAGTCTTTTGGAAGCCTCATCGCATCTCTGTAAGCTCTTGTAAGCACTGACTGATACACAAATGGACACTCATTTGTTACTTTAACGGAGCAGCCATTTCTTTATCATAATTCTGCAGGCCTGGAATCACTATATTGGTAGGGTTGGTCTCCCTCTGGAGGCTCCCATGGAGAATCAGTTCTTTGCTTTTTCTAACTTCTGGTGGCTGCTGGCATGACATAGTTTGTGGCCTCACAGCTCTAACCTTCAATCTGGAATCTATAAATCTCACCATTTCAGTTCTTCTGCCTTTGTCCTAATAATATTCCTCTGTCCAAACTCCCTGCCTTCCTCTTGTAAGGATGTAGTATATGCATGTGATCACACTTACGACCCACCCAGATATCCTGGATAGTCTCCTCATCTCAGGATCGCATCCCCCTCACCCAGTAAGGCTACATTTATAGGTTCCAGAAATTAGAACCACAAATGTTTAGGTGACCATTATTTTGACTCGCACAGTTGCCACTTACTAAGACAGGAAATACAGGAGACATAAGATTAGGGAAAGATACTGTGTTTAGTGTTTTCCTGAATTTTAGGTTTTTAAAATGACCCATATCTTTCAGTCTTATTTTTTTTTTGAAATAAACGTTTTGTTTCTCTTTCCCAGATGAAATCGGAGATTGAATTCTGTACCTGTTTCTGAAAATTTGCAACACCTTCAGTTAACCCTTTATTTCGTCAAATGAATAGATCCTAGTTACCTCAGGTCAACCAGCTGTCCAACCTTGTTAGATTCCAACAAAGCATGGTTTTCTTTTTAAGTAATACCCCAAAGTATCAATCACAATTGAATGCCTCAGACAAAATACAAAAAAATCACTATTAATTACTGTTCCCTTCAAATTTCTTTTGGTATCTGAGCGAAATTCATCTACAAAAAGATTGAAACTGTATTTTTAACACTATGCTTTATAACTCGATGGTACTAATAAGTAAATACTTGGAATAACCAATTTTAGTGAAAAACTGAAAAATAACTTGAAGTGTCTTTCATTCTTAGTGTTAGTTAAATATGCCTATCATTTATGATCAAGTTCTGTCTGTGTGCACAGGCCATCAAAGAAGGTTTTTGAGATGAAGTTTTAGTCTATTTATGCAGCTTCAACTCTGAAAGTCATTCTTTCCTGAATGCCACTTAATCTCATTAAGTACTTTTCAATGACTGTATCCTTCATTTGGTATCTCAGAGTCTAACTGACTTCGGCATTTCAGTAAGTTTTCAGCTTTAAACTAGTTTGCTTTTTCATTTCTAAACCTACTTTTTGCCCATTTATAGTCTGTCACCCTTTGTTACAACAATTGCAGTTTTGAGGAAAATAATTTTTCCTTAAATATGTATATTGATTTCTCAGATAATGTCTGTTCAAATAAATAAAGTTACAGAGTACATGAATGAACCAGAAAGAATCAATGTTACATTCAAATCACTTCTAAAGGTTCAGTAGTTTCCTTTCAGTTGCTCCAAAAACGTTTTTCCCTTGCCTTTATTAAAAGAGCACTGTAAATCATTTTATAAATTAAAAAAATATATAATCTTCATAATTCATATCCATAAGATAATACAATGCTAGTAATAGGGGCCTGGTGACATGGGGCTTATTTATAATTCTAGTGACAATGTTGACAGTGCTACATTGAGGTTTTTTTCAGTTAATGGATTACTTATTAGGACAAAGGCCTCAAATGCCAGTTTTCTGTCTCCTCTGTTTCCCATAATATAACACCTTACCATAGCAAATGTGAAAAAGGTTGATGCTTTTGATTGGGTAATAAAACTCTTCATTTATTCAGCAGGTCTTTACAGGGGCTCTGCACCAGCCTAAGCAACGTGTGGTGCAGCTGTCTGTGGTCCAGAAGCTATGCTGAATAATATGTCAATAAAAGATTTAAGTTTCCCATTTTAATTAAATCCAGACTTGTTCTGCTTAATGACATAGTATAATTTTCAGGAGAGACCATATGATGCAGAAATAGGGTCTCTCACATGTGGAAAACTTAAGCTGGAAAATGTTTGTAAAATGATCAAGCATTGTTTGGGTCTGTTTATCAGCTATATTTTTGTCCCTATAGGAAATTAAATAGATCATTTTTTGCTTGCTACTCTCTATTAGCTGTATTTCTGTTCCTGTTGAAAATTGCACAGGACAGTTCCATTCAGGCACAGCCACAGGGTGTTTCATGTGTTGCTGGCGCTCTGTGGCACGTAAGTAACGGTGTTGTGTGGAACTCACTTCACTCCTTCCATTTGGGGACTTATTCCCTAAGACATGTGTCTCACTACTTTTCTCTTGTTACTAAAACGAAATACCCAAAACTCAAAATGATGGAAGGAAAGGTTTACTTAGCTCACAGTTTGTGGAGGTTTTAGTCCATAATCAGCTGGCTCCAAAGCAGAGTGGCATGGCACTGGGGCAATAGTCACAGGCCGCAGAAGACAGCAAAGCAACAAGAGCAAAACGGGAAGAGCAGGCCTCTTTTCTTCCCTTATATTGTAAGCAGGCTACGCCCCTTGGGTGGGTGTGGCACTCATGTCATCTCAGTGACTTCCTCTTGACATAGTGGACAATATCCTGGAGAGGTAATGGCATGTCCTTTACTCCAGGATGGAGAGCTGCTGAGTTACTTAGTTAAGCTTCTAGACTTTTCAAGTTGACACAGTGTATCAACCATAACAACACTGTGTATTTTATGCTTTATTAAATCAACACTTTCAAAGGTCACAAATAGTCAGATTGCTATTACTCTGAACTACTAACTTTGAAATTCGTATAAATGCCAGGTAGATTTTAAGTTGCATCCATGGCAGAATGATATTTGTTTTCTTTTTCAAAAGAATACTTGCTAGGTAGTTTCAGTTACTGAGTAGGAAAGAGAGAAGACCAGGCCTGAGACTATTGGGTTAGTTTACAACTCACTTTTCTTCTATCTATTCTTCAATAGATCATGTTATCTTTTGTATAAATAATTTGAAGTTTTTATTTTTCATTACTAAAACTTTGTCTTATATAATAGAAAAGAATATTTGAACCTTTTAAAAGTATTTATTTCAAGATAAATGCTTGTTTAAATTATTTTAATTATACACAACCTATGAATTTTTTCTAGTATGTTTTAAAAAATAGTTGAGATAAGAGCTAACCATTGAACTCTACCTAATTTTTTCTTTAGTAGTAGCTGACTCTATTTCATTCTGTTTTTAGGTTACTGTACCTTCTCCCATTTTATATACACTTTATACTGCTATTTAACTGTTACTGTGATTTTGTCTTTCTAGAAAAATTCAGGCTTAAAATCAAGGAACACATCTCTAATTTATATTGTATGTTCAATAGTGCTTATAGGTCTTGTGGATACAATGCAATATTTGCTTGAAAAACATTTTACAGAATTGCACTGAGGTTTAAAGAGAATTGCTGTTTTTAAGTTATAAAAAAGATAACCTGAGATGCTATTTGAAAAGGCTGGAGCCAGGCATGGTGGCACACACTTGTAATCTCAGCACACGGGAAGCTGAGGCAGGAGGATTGTTGTGAGTTTGAGACCAGCCTGGGCTACAAAGTAAGCTCAAGGGCAACCTGAACTGCATAGTGAGACCCTGTCTCAAAAAGACAAAAAAAAAAAAAAAAAAAAAAAAGTGCTGGGTAACTGTTCAGCATGGGTCTCAGAATGGCAATGCACAATAAATACTACAACAGTCAAGAAAACTGGTGTTCATATTGGACATTTAGCATATTTTCTGGGCTGATAACTGTATGAGAAGCTGTATTACAGTTGCAAGGTAGCTTGTTGAGCATAAAATCAGAGCCCACAGGATTATCGCATAAACTGATGTGTTATTGTTATGAGGGAGGATGGCTGGGTACCTTAGCCACTGCCCATGAAGACTGGATTGTAAAAGGGGCAGACAGGGACTCTTGTCCCTTATGTGGTCCCTGAGAAGTTGTCTTAGTTACTTTTCTTGCCGCTAAGACAAAATGCCTGTCACCCAGAGTTAAAGGGGAAAACGTTTATTTAGCTCACAGTTTGTGGAGGCTTCAGTCCATAATCAGCTGGCTCCAAGGCAGGCTGGCATGGCAGAGGGGTAGCTTTTCATGGAGGTGAAAGACAGCAGAAAAAGCAAGCAAGGAGAAGGGGAGAGAGAGAGGGACAAGCCTCTTTCTGTCTGTTATATTGTATGCTTGATACCCACCCTAGGGTGGATGTAGCCGTCACACCCAAAATCCCAGCACTGGACCATTAATCAATCACAAACTCTAGAAGCCCATTACCTCTGAAAAGACTCTGACCGTATAAGGCTTTGAGGGGTGTCTAGACACAAACCATAAGAGAAGTGTTGCTAGATTCTTGCTCATCTGTTGTCTTATTTTATACATGCAAAATGCACCTCTGTCATTAACTCAGTATTTCTTCGTGCAGTTTAGTGTTAAGTTGCTGAGTGGCACCTTTAGTTATGCTGTTTTAATCACTTGATTTTAAGTCCAGAGACCAGAACTTTTAATTGAAATTTGAGGATGAGCAGTTACTAGAACAACTCAGGCAATTCACTTATAATTGGCATTGGGTATTTCTTCAGGTAATATTTATAATTAATGTGCTGTATTTTTCTTGAATCTTTTTTCAGGAATTTATTCGCTTCCTTGTTTTGGGTACATCTAAATTTTCAGAATATAAAGACAGATGCACTTAGAATTTTAACCTAGTATTAGAGTTCAACATTGTTTTTTAAATTTACAGGCCTAAATTTATAGGCATCTTACTTAAGCCAGTGATGAGAGGGAAAGTGGTCTTCCCACCTAAAAGTTCACGAAATAAGTAGGGTGTGTGTGTGTGTGTGTGTATGCATGTGCACACATATTTTTAAAATGTATGCGGTAGAAAACAAGGGTATCTTTCTGTGAGTACTTTCTGTGACTAAGTACAGTTACGTCTGGCCTGTCATTTTGATTCTCTCCTACTGTAAGCAGCATCTGTCTTTATACTAGTCTATGAACAGGAATTTATCTTATTTTACAGTCTTGTGGCTCAAACAGTAGGTAAAATAGAAGGATTTCTACATTTTCAACACTCATAGGAAAGTAAGTTGTAAAGGGAATCAGATTCAGAAGGGTTGGTGATGTTAAATTATTCTGTACTGTACTATGTATGCTTCTTCATCCACTCACTCTCTCTGAAACTCATGTAGTTTATTTATAAAATGACCTTCATGATAACACCTATCTTATTTGACCTACTATGATTGGGCTTTGTTTTTAATAGTACACTAGGATGGTAGGAATCTTTTTTTTTCCTATCATAAACCAAACTAGATTATACATTTTAGCAATCACTGCTCTTGTGCAGCATATATATTCCTTGAAAATATTTGCCTTTTCTAAACTTTGAAAATCATTTATGTTCCAGTAAAGTAGTTATTGGGGAATTAAATATACTCATAGATTCTCTATTCTATTATATTCGTATGATCAAAATATAGATGAAATTATTCAACAGAATTGGAAAGTTAAATTTCAAATTTCAGGAATTATATTCTAAAGAGTTTATAGTTTTATTTTTCATCATATAAATGTTATTGTTTTGTTTTTGACTATTATGCATTATGGATTATAATAACTGGAAGAAACAATGTAATAAGTGATGTCTAGATTAACCTTGGTCTACTGATAAAAATCTATTTTATATTTGTAAATAAAAACTGTAGTGTATTTTTACACAACTGAGGCACTAAGTTACATTATTTTTCTTAAAAAATATAGTTTTGAGTTTCAATCACTGAAATAGTTTGCTATCTCTCTTGATTTTTTTACGAACTCTGGAACAGTTTAATTAGCATTTACTTTGATACTTAGCAAAAGCTAGAGCTACAGGAAAGGTTGGAGAGTTTCCATTTAAGTGGAAAACTACCTTTATTAATGTAACATCACAGTCATTTCTCAAATGAAAATGTTTTAATTTACTATTTGACAACCATTGGTGGAGTCACAGTGTCTGCTTCAAGCACAGAAATGATTATTTTGATTTGATTTTTGATGAGTGGTCTTTTTATCTGATATAATTCCAAATAAAAATATGTCTGATGTCTTCTAGGAATACAGCAGAGGTTGATACCATTTTACGATCTGTACTGTGTAGTGTGTTGGATATGTTTTTATGTTCTCAATACACAGTGATTCAATGCACACAGTGACTTTCAAAAGTCTGAGAAAGGGGGGAAGTCACATCAAGGTGAACAAGGCAGGCTTGTTCAGGTACAAGGGCAGCATAGACATGACAAGAGTTGTAGTTCTGGTGGAGGAATAACACAGCTTGAAAATGTGGTTTTTATTATGAGCACTAAAAATGAAAGTATAATTTAGCTATTACAAATTATTACCTATACGTGAAAGACGAATATGGAATACAAATTTGAACTTTAGGAACCCTTGAGTTATCACTAGCCATAACTCAAGTCTTTCAGAAGAGGATATAGCTTAAAATGGTTACTTTTGAAAAAGTCATTTTTAGATGGAAATTTTTCTAATAGTTGCCATTCTTATTAATTAGAGCATACTGAACTGAACCTTTTAATAATTATCCACTGTCACTGTTACGAACCTAAAGTATAGGAGTGCTTTTATACTACCATTGAGGACAGCAGGATACCCTAGTACCCACTTTGTGATTTCCATTTTTATCCTATTATAGGTGTGGAAATAGATGCAAAAAAGAATAAATAGGTACTAATCTAATCTTTTTCTTTACTGAAAAGATTCTTTTAGCAAGATCTGTGTGTTCATCTTAAATTCCTGAACTGTGTCAACACCATTAAACTTGTCAGGGTTGATGTAACACGAATGTCTTTACGTCAAGTTTCACCAACAGTGTTTTCTAATCATTCATACTAATGTGCTCGTGTGCTCTGAATTCCAGATAATTTGACATTATTAACAACTATTATTAACAGTTATTAACAAGCATTTCTGAACATCTATAATTGTAATGGAGAGTTAAAAATAAATCTAAAGCAGTTACTTCTATGGAAGAGATTTTAGTTTTAGGATGTGGAGGGTCTTGTTCTTCATTAATATAATGCAAGACCAAGGAAGTAGACTGCCACCCCTGCCCCCAGCTTCCTTTGTCTGAATAAGTCCAGTATGGTCAGACGTTTAGGAAATTTTAGCTAGCTACATAGACATGCGTTTGCAGGTGTGTTTGTATATGTATATACTTGCATATGTGTACATATTAATGCATTTTATGCATTTATGTAAACATACATATTTTGGCCATATGCCAACCTAACATTTTCTGTTTTGTTCAACAGAAATCTTCTTGACAGAGACACGTTTTCTAAATCTGATCCAAGTAAGTATGTTGCTTGCATTTTGAAACAGTTTACTATATTTTATTTACTTAATTTTACAAAAGAATGGTTTGCAGCTCTAGTCCTTCCTGAGCCCTGCTTGCTATCTGTGGCTAAAGGGGAAGTTGTTTAGGCCCTTTGAGGATAGGAAGAAGTGCAGAGCAATTCTAGTGTAGGACAGTTCATTTTGAAATTAAAAGCTCGTGGTGTGGCCACACAATAGAAATCCTGTTTGAATGGCAACCATCATTGACCGTAATTTTTAAGTGATTTAGTCACAGAGCACTACTTTTTCTTTTTTTTTTTTTAAAGTGGAACCAGTAACCAAAAACATATAAAATCAAGTGAAATATATATCTTCTGTTATAAGCTGAATTTGTTTTGATTTGAATTACAAAACAACCAAGTTAGTTATGTAATCAGTGTTCTCAGATCTTGCAACGTTTAGACATTAATGTCCAGTGGTTCTGCTTTTCTACAGATGTGTGCAACAGTGTGGTTTAAGTACAAGGAGAGGTGTTTGTCAGGTGCTGGAATCATATTGAAATCATCATTAGAGAGAAGGCATTAACATTTATTGATATTAAAGTTCTTGGGGCTCGTTTGACAAGTGGGTGGGACTCTTCTTACCCCTTTATCCACAGCACTTAGTCTTTCTCAGACTTCCTTTCTTGTTAGTTTTTTTTTTTAAACCTATCTGCTTTTATTGAGGATAGTTCTAAATATTAAATGCAGAGTATGATTTCCTCCAGATTGCCCCAACGGTGATGACTTTGAGACCTCAAGTATGTTAGGAAGAGTTTAACTGAAGTATTTCAAGTCATTAAACTATTTTCTGAAAATTTATCTACATCTGTAGCATAATGTAGATAAAACCATTAGTAATTACTGTATGCATATTAAGTTTCAGAGATCTGATATAGTTTGTTTTCTGCTTCTATAAAATGATCTTTAATCATTTGCTGATTTCGTGCAATTTTCCTGCAAAGATAAGTCTCAATATCAGGCATTTAATTTGATGTAGCTTTGACAGCTGGGAAGGAAATTGTGTGTCATCATATCTCATGTGTTTATAAGAGAGATTTATATACATGTATTTTTCTTCTTTTGTAGTTTGTGTCTTATATGTGCAAGGAGTTGGGAATAAAGAATGGAGAGAGGTAAGATAAAAATACATTAAAAATCACTGAGCTGGAAGATACAGTGTAAGTTATGACAATATGAAACTTCCTTGGTTTTAGTTGTATTTTTCAACCCAACAATTGAGTTTCTTTTTCATTTTTTATCTTTGTGTTTTATTTTTATAATACTGACTATATGAATATTTAGTTCATTTATGAGCTTTTTAAATATTCTAGATTGTTTTCCCCTCAGCTAATGGTAAGCATATTGCAATCCTTTTGACAGGATTCCATATGTAATTTAAGTCTTTGCGCTTAGTCTCATTATAAAGGTCAAGCTGCTGATTTTCATAAAATGCCACAAAAAGGCATTGTAAGTGGGATGCTTGATATTAAATACCACCTGTAAATATTTATTGCCAATAAGCATCCTAGAGTTTGGAAATAAAGTAGAAACCCATTTTCCTTACACAAATATAGTATACATTGTTCAACGAAGTAAAAGCAAAGAGGCTGAAATATTGTTTTAATTAGCTGAGTTTTTAGAGTTACTCCGTGTTCACATTGAAGGATGATTACTGAAAGGTGGGCAGGGGAGCATATGAAAATAAAAGGCATTTCTGTCTGCCTGTAGTTGCAGGTTATCTTGGGAAGGCAGTGCATTGTTTTAATGAGGTTACAGTTTCTGGCTAGATTTCTCTAGAGAGTTGTGCTGTTGTCACAGATTGCTTCATGCCAACCGTTTTATTGATGTGTTTCAGTTGTGAGGTAATGTGTAAGAATAAATCATCTGTAATAGACTTTCAAAATGGGAGGAAAAAGCAGTTCACAAGTAGTTCCTACTAATGATGGGTTTGTAGGTCACTGGGATAATGAGCACCACTGTCTTGTTAGTCTGCTTTCCATTTCGATAACATGTACATGAGGTAACACTGACTTGTAGAGAGAAAGTTTATGTTGGCTCACAGGATTAGAGGATCAGTCTATGATTCTTTGGCCCTTTGTGGGAAGGCACCACATCATGGCAGGACCATATGATAGAGCAAAACTTCTTACTTTCTCACTAGGAAGCAAAAGAGTGCAATGAGGGGCCCAGAATCCCACTATCCCCTTTAAGGGCTCACCCTGAATGACCCAAGGGCCTCCCACCAGGTCCTACCTCCCTCCCTCTCAATACCACTGCCTTGAGGACCAAGCCTTTTGAAACACGGACCTTTTGGGGGACATGTGAGATCCACCTGATAGCATTCTTCTGCTGTCCCCCAAGGTCTCATGTTCATTTTACAGTGCATAGCACATGTAGTTCATCCCCAGGAGTTCCAAAATCTTAACTGTTGCAATATTACTCAAAAGTTTTAAGTCTCTTCTGAGACAGGAGGCAGACTCAGCCATGAGCCCCTGTAGTAATCAAACAGAAAGAAACAGTTACATACATCCAGAATGCAGTGATGGACAGAGGATAACATTGCATTCCAAAAGGGAAGAATAGAAGAATAGAGCAGAATTGGATCAAAGCAAGAACTGAACTCAGGAGGGCAAACATTAAATCTTAAATCTCCATTAGCAGCATCCAATGGCATGTGGGCTCCTGAGGGCTTAAGCAGCCTCATACCCTATGGTGTTGCTGGTTGCAAACCACCTGGCTTGTCTCCTGGACTGGCTCTGCTTGCATTCCTGCAGCGTGTTGCTGGCATCTCTAGCTCCCTGGGTCTCTGCTGCAGCTTTGATTTCCCTACCACAGCTCCACATCAGGGGCAGCTTCCTGCAGCACACCGCCTGGCCTTGTTGGCCCTTCCTCTGAAGTCTTGGTTGAAGCCTTCATTGTCCCATAACCCTGGCATTTAGCCTGCTTGCACCCAGATCACAAAGATGATGCCAAGGTTTGCCACCAGATGGAGCAGTACTTGGGGCATCCTGAGCCGTGCATTTATGGAAATGATTCTCTAGTGGGTCTAGTGAGTCCAGGGTGTGGAGGGTGCCCAAGTGCTCTCTTTTCTTTAAAATGTTTGATCTCTACACTTTTAAACTTATGTTATGTGGGGTACCTTGCAGACTTTTGAGATACCTTCTGACATGTCTGCTATTATCCTGATGCTAAAGAACTTGGTGGCTTCTTCTTCTTCTTCTTCTTCTCTCCTTCTCCTTCTCCTTCTCCTTCTCCTTCTCCTCCTCCTCCTCCTCCTCCTCCTCCTCCTCCTCCTCCTCCTCCTCCTCCTACTCCTCCTCCTCCTCCTCCTTCTCCTTCTTCTCCTTTAAATCAGTGTTAATCCTTTTACTCTCCTTGGATGGAGCTTCCCATGTACCTCATTTTCCAGCTGAGCTGCAAATCTTCTAAATATTTCTGCTCTGCTCTAGTTCGCTCCTGATTCTTGCTTTAAATTTGGCTAAAAGCACCCATAATGCCTGTGCCGTGGTCTGAATTCTCTATTGCCTTGAAATTTCCTGGCTGATAAACTAATCCATCACCTCTAAGCTTAGCCTCTCAGAAAGTCTCAAGGCACAGATAAAAAGCATCTTATGCTCTTTGCTGTGGTGCAACAGAGATGGCCATCAGTTCATTGCATCTCAAACATTACTAGCATAGCTTTTATTGGCTGCATTCCTATCAGCCTTCTGACCTGAATCACTCATTGAAGCTGTTTGTGCAGCACTTCTGGCTTTTTCCTGGCTTATTGCTCCAAACTCTTCTAAATGTTTCCTGTAAATCAATTCCAAAGGTTTCTCCACAAAGTGCATAGTAATAGACAAGACCACCTACTTTTATTTTTTGTGCTAGTCAACTTTTTGTTACTGTAACAAATATCTGAGATAATTAACTTATAAAAAGAAAGGTTTAGTTTGGTTCATATTTTAGTGGTTTTGGACCATGACTGGTTGACTCCTTTGCTTTGAGTGAGGAAGCACATTATGATGGGAGTGTGTGTAGAGAAAAGGTAAAGTTCATTATCAGGAAGCAGAACAGAGTTAGAAGATGGCCAGGGTCCTGCAACATCCTCAGTGATCCAAAGACCTCCCACTAGACACTGTCTTGTAGAAGTGCCACTACCTCCTGATAACACTGCCATGGGGACTAAGCCTTTTAATACATGGACTCTGGGGGCAAATTTAACATCAACTTTAGCATTGTGTCTAATTCCTTCCACACATTTCCACATGGTTATCAGGTATTGCCTCAAGCGCTGCATATCCAATGTTAACTCTGTATGGCGACTTTGTGTTTGCTGCAAATACAACCAAGAGTATCACCAGCCAAAACATAAAACCATTTTGCAGTCATCTGGGTTTCTCCCTCTATAAGTTTATTATCTAGTCATCATTTTTCTAGCTTTATAAATTCTTTTATGAGCAAAATAAAACATAGCAAGAACTTTCAAATTCAGCCACCTCCTTTATTCAAAACCTGGTTACCTCTGTCTTCCTTTTTGCAACATCCTCCTAAGTTTGTGCCTTATCTGTCCTTCATCTGTCTCATTATTCCTTTACTTTTCTAAAAGATGCCTTTCTCCTGTCATTCATTCACTCTCCAGTTCCCTGATTGGGAAGCCTGTGACTGTTCTTACTGACCAGGGTGCCAACTGCTTGGGGCTCAGAATTTACCAAGAAAATAATACAAGAAAATTGTATTATTTTAGGAACCAGTAAGGAACCAAGATAAGTACATAAACACGCATCTGAGCTGTCTTGGTCACTTTCTCTTCACTGAGACGCAGTAACTAACACCCACAGTTTAACGGAAGGAAGGTTTCTTTTTGACTCACAGTGTGTAGAGGTTTCAGTCCCTAGTCCTGTGGCTGTGAGGCAGGAGAGCATCACAGAGGTGCATATCAGAGGACAGCAGCTCTCCAGGTTACAGAGGACAGGAAGCAGAGAGTAGGAAGAGAGGAGTGGGGACGACACCCTTTCCAGCCACGCCTCAGGGACTGACCTCCTCAGACCAGGCTTCACCTCCCGAAATCACACTAATGAGCATCATGCCTCCATGAGCCAGTCACTTCCCCAAAGCCCTACCTGTGAGTGCGTGTGTCTTTGAGGGGACATCGAGATACAAACCATCAAATGAGCCAGTGCAAATCTCTAATGATAAGGCACTTTGCAGCTTCATTTATAAGGGGAGTTTGGGGAAGGACAATAACAATATTTCAGAATTGAACTTGGGAGCTCATATTTATCCAATGTTAATGGGTAAGTTTAGCCCAGAATATTCCTTGCTTAAAAAACTTCGTGTTTTTTCTGTTGTATCAGAGTGTAAGTTTCTTACATGATTTACAAATTCTTTCATAATAATGGCTGACTACTGTTTAAAGTCTTTCTCACTTATTGACTTAATCTAGTTTTTGCAGTAACCTTGAGATTTGGTTGCTAATACCATTCTTATTTTACTTGTGAGAAATAAGTACAGAATATGTAATTTGACCAAAATTACCTAGTCGTAAATGGCAGAATGAAGATTCCAACACAGGCTGTGTGGCTTGGGGACTCTCACTGTTAGAGCACTGCACTATGCACAGTCCTTTTCTGACCCTAGCCACTACCTTTTGATTCTTTACAAATGGAAAATATGTTTATGTCAACTGTGAGGGTTTTTGTTACTTTTTCTTAAGCTTGAGTGTAAAGGAAAGATGAATAGAAAGCACAGGTTTATTGTTTTAAAAAAGTGGCATATTATGAAAATGAAATGATAAAACAAAATATTTTGCCTTTTTTCTCTTTGAAGGGCTAGAAAATATTGGTATTCAAAAGGGAGATAGAAATAGGATAAACATAGAGGAAGTGATGAAGTTCTAGTGAATTTGTAGAAACTGATGGATGAAGACGAAGAGATACCAGTTATCTTCATGTGTTTTGTGTTGCTACCACAGAATACTAGAGACTGGGTAATTGGTAAAGATACTTTTTTCTCCCAGTGCAGGAGCCTGGGAAGTCCAATATCACTGCTGAGGGCACTGTCTCACGAGGGCCTTCTGGCTGCATCATTCCAAGGAGGAAAGCAGAAGGGGAGGAAAGCACATGAGTATGGTCGAGGTGACTGCTGAACTCATGAATGCCTCTTTATCTCAGTAGTCTACTGCCTTGGTAATGACCCACTGCCTGGATTAATCCACTCGTGAGGATCTGATCTAAACTCCTCTTAGAAGTCCCAACTTTCAACACTTTTGATTTGGGGATTCAGTTTGCAACACAAGAACTTTGGGGGTCATATTCTAACCTAATCACTCATTAAGAGGGCATTTTGACACTTAGTGACACAGTGTTACAAAGCAGTTAAAAGTGTTAAAGAAGGCCACAATGGCCTGGAGGAATAGAAAGGAAGTGCAGATGCACGAGAACTGCATTATATAGCACTTAGCAGCTAAGTGAAATCACTGGTAAGAAGAGAAAGGGCAGAAAAATGAAATGTACTGTGTTTGTTACTTAATCAAAAAATCATCTGAGAAAGACAGTTTGCTTTTGAGAGTCAGGGTAATGCAGTGGTTAAAGGTGTGTCCTGGTCCTCTCAGTGATTCCATTTCCCCATCTTTAACATGAGGAATAGTGATTCTTGCTTGTATGTTTGTTTCAATTATCAAGTGTGAACTACTGATAGTGTCAGGCACATAGGAAACACTATAATTAAAGATGTGCAAGTACAGAAAACGAAACAAAACGATCAAGGGACAAGTAAGTAAATTAGTTCCTTCATGGTAATATTCTGTAAAATTTTTTGCCCAAGCTCAACAGTGGATGGGAAAATGACCTGTGGGGTTTACTTGGCTTCAAACCCAAGGTGAAGCCAAGGTGTTACACAGATGCTAAAAAGCTAATGCAATCTGAGGATGCACTGATGGACATGTAGCGCTTACCTCAAGGAATGTAATGCTATTATGTTGAACCATAGGAAATTGTCATTTTTATAGGTCAGTAATGGTTGAGTGTTGGCAATTTCATGTGATTCAACCTAGGACTATTGTATTTTCCTCTGGTGGAAGCAAATCGAAATGTTACTTTTCAGTCCTACATTTTAGCCCATCAAATAACGAGGTATGTGTTTGAGGAGGACTGTGACCTTGAAGTATAGAAGCTATACTATTTGAATAAAGGAATGTTTATTCTGAAAAATATGATGGTGGAATAGTCACAATGATTGATTTTAAAGATTTAAAATGTTTTCACTTAAAAATGTGTATGTGGGGTAGGATATGCTTACTTGATGCTGTGTAGATAGCAACAAAAATTTTGGCCCAAAGGTTAAAAGAGGAAAAAACAAGATTTATTTTAGCTTGAGGAAGACCTTTGTGATACATACAATGTGTCACAGTAGAATGAGCTTCCTAGAACTATAGTAGATGTCTTATTACAGCACATATTCAAACAGAGATGCATTCATTCAACAGGGAGAAGTAGAATGCACTTAGGTCTACCATCCTTGCAAGTTTGTTATTTTATGATGTTAGAGTCTCCAACACAAGTTTTCAAATCATCTTACTAATTCTTACAAATGGCTTTTAAGACTGAAAATTATTTTAAAAGGATAAGAAATAACTGTCAGCATATTTGCAATCAGATCAGAAAAATATAGCTACTTTATTAATAACTTTAAAAAATGTATCCATTTGTCAATTTGGGCAGTAGTTAGTGAATGGATAAAGTTTAAGAATAGTGTTTTTCACTTAGCCACCTCATCTTTGACAAAGGGGCCAAACATGTACATTGGAAGAAAGATAACCTCTTTAACAAATGGTGCTGGAGAAACTGGCTTTCTGTATGCCGTAAACTAAAACTAGATCCATGCCTATCACCATGCACTAAAATAAAGTCAAAATGGATTAAAGATCTGAATATAAAAACAGAGACACTAAACTTAC